>PQWD01004455.1:65222-136171 GCA_019425675.1 Leucinodes orbonalis
GGCCCGCGTGGACACCCTTTATACATAGGCTTGTGCCTTACGAACGAAACCTTAGAATTTAAAATAAGATATCAAATCACTGACCTTGTCATGTATCCAGAACATGACCTCGTCGCAGTGCCTCAGGAACTGCACCAGCACCAACGCCTGCTGCAGCTTCATGCCCTTCTCGGCGAGGCGCGACAGCAGCAGCTCCCACAGGCGGTGCAGCTCGTCCAGCCGCCGCCGGATGGTGTCCGACGCGAAGTGGCCCGACGAGATCATATCGCTGCCGGTGTTGTCCAACACTACGATCGCGTTCGAGTGCGCCGCCCACCTCCGCTTCGAACGCTTGGTGCTTCTGGATCTTGGCCTTGCGAATTCAATATTAGTTTGTTAATTTGTGCCAGAAAAAAAAAACACTTATTGCTATTAATGTATAGAGGATAATGAGGTCACCAAATTCACAGTGTTGTTGATTATCTTTACATATATGAAAATTAAACTGACTTCATACATAAACCAATGGTGTATTTAGTGATTTTTTTCGAAACAGTTTGCTGTACCTCTATGTTGTAATGAAATAATCTTTATCCTACAAAACGAATAAAGCTGTCTATACCTAGAAATGCAGAAGTTTCTGAGATCTATAATTCAGAATGAATATTTTTTATGTTTTCATTATATCTACGCATTTTTTGAACTATGTTTATGACATAATTTTGGTGTTATAGATGAAAGATATCAAAGGATAGTTTTGATTTCATTTTTGTATACAAAAGGCATAACAATTATTTTTCAAATGTGAATAAAGAGACCTACTAGTGACCTACTTTGACAGATCCCCTACAACTGTAATTAAAGTTGTCCAGTTTAAATTGCACAGGACTCATTGATTATGTTCAATAATCAATTGGAAATTAACACACTCTAAAAATATTCACAATGATATGAAACTGCTGGTCTAAGATTTCCCTAGTGACGAAAGCTCAATATTTAGCACTTAACTTGCATGGCGACAGCAAAATATCTGTCATGCTAATGAAGTACTATTCAGCAGATGGCTAGAACCAGGGTTTCAATTTCTCTGCAAGCGAAAATGTTAGTATTCAGAAGCCTTGCATTAAAATAATAGCATCGGAAAATTGTGTGTGGATGTGAAAAACATTTCACGCGTTTTTAGGTCTCCATCAAAATCGGTTTTATTGAATTTTAACTAGACTAAATTTTATTTTGAACGCTTATTTAAAATGTATCTAACTGACTTAACACAAAACAATACAAGCTTGGAAAATCTAAAGAAATATTATTCAAAAGGAAAAGTATGTTGATTACTAAGAGGTGATTTGCCAAGAAGTGTTAGGAAAAGTTTGTACAGTTTCTTTCTGCGTGTATGTGTGTATCGTTGACGGCTACGTGTCCGCGCGCGTGAATGTGTGCGTGTCTCACGGCTGCGTGTGTGCGTGTCGGGCGCGGTGCAGCAGCGCGTGCGTGACGTGTCCGGGCGTGTGCGTGTCTCACGGCTGCGTGTGTGCGTGTCGGGCGCGGTGCAGCAGGCGTGCGTGACGTGTCCGGGCGTGGCGTGTCTCACGGCTGCGTGTGTGCGTGTCGGGCGCGGTGCAGCAGCGCGTGCGTGACGTGTCCGGGCGTGTGCGTGTCTCACGGCTGCGTGTGTGCGTGTCGGGCGCGGTGCAGCAGCGCGTGCGTGACGTGTCCGGGCGTGTGCGTGTCTCACGGCTGCGTGTGTGCGTGTCGGCGCGGTGCAGCAGCGCGTGCGTGACGTGTCGGGCGTGTGCGTGTCTCACGGCTGCGTGTGTGCGTGTCGGGCGCGGTGCAGCAGCGCGTGCGTGACGTGTCCGGCGTGTGCGTGTCTCACGGCTGCGTGTGCGTGTCGGGCGCGGTGCAGCAGCGCGTGCGTGACGTGTCCGGGCGTGTGCGTGTCTCACGGCTGCGTGTGTGCGTGTCGGGCGCGGTGCAGCAGCGCGTGCGTGACGTGTCCGGGCGTGGCGTGTCTCACGGCTGCGTGTGTGCGTGTCGGCGCGGTGCAGCAGCGCGTGCGTGACGTGTCCGGGCGTGTGCGTGTCTCACGGCTGCGTGTGTGCGTGTCGGGCGCGGTGCAGCAGCGCGTGCGTGACGTGTCCGGGCGTGTGCGCGTGTCTCACTGGTGCGTGTGTGCGTGTCGGGCGCGGTGCAGCAGCGCGTGCGTGACGTGTCCGGGCGTGTGCGTGTCTCACGGCTGCGTGTGTGCGTGTCGGGCGCGGTGCAGCAGCGCGTGCGTGACGTGTCCGGGCGTGTGCGTGTCTCACGGCTGCGTGTGTGCGTGTCGGGCGCGGTGCAGCAGCGCGTGCGTGACGTGTCGGGCGTGTGCGTGTCTCACGGCTGCGTGTGTGCGTGTCGGGCGCGGTGCAGCAGCGCGTGCGTGACGTGTCCGGGCGTGTGCGTGTCTCACGGCTGCGTGTGTGCGTGTCGGGCGCGGTGCAGCAGCGCGTGCGTGACGTGTCCGGCCGCGTGCAGACACCGCAGCAGCGCGTCGAGGTCGTTGACCCGCGGCGCGCCCTCCACCGCCAGCCGCCCGCACACCTCCATCAGCCGCTCGCTGTCCCCGTGGCTCATCTCGAGCTCGCTGCCAAACAATACAGTATACGTCACACACACACACACACACGTAGCGGTAAATTCAGTATTAGTACTATGGGTACGACCTCTAACCTAGCATTATGGAAAAAACCTTAATTATCGTGGAATCTTATCCAGAACTGAACTGACATGGACTGCTTAAGTAAAATAGGAGTAGAAATCTGTTTCACTAGAATCGCTCGACGGCTCAATTGTAAAAAATCCAGGTACAATAGAAAATCTATTATCATTCATCTGGAAAGACCGTAAGAGACTAGTGGACATTCAAAATAAAACTAGGACATTTTAAATAAATCTACTAAATAATGAGCGTTTAATATGTGTGTTGTACTGACGGCCACAGATGTGTGCAAGCGGGCGGGCAGGCGGTCAGGCGCGCCTGCACGGCCTCCGAGTGGAAGTTGTCGAGGAACCGCGCGCGACGGGACAATTCTTGCGCCACATTGCCCCACGCCGTCTCGCTGGAACACGACACATTGTTGTTAATGGTTTTAGCTGAGTAAAACATATCAATAATTGTTTACATCATGGCATGAATATAGATCTTGGAATCGTAAATTATGTAATACACAGATTTAATTCAGCATTCGAACCGGTGGTAGTCATTAGATTTAATAAAAAAATTATACACTTGTTTTGACGATTCAAAAGTATCTGTAAAGATTTATTTGAATAAAGCATTTTTCAATTTCAATTTAAATTTAATAATATATACTATAATACTAGTAATGGTAATAATGGTAATACTAGCTTTTGCGTGCGACTTCGTCCGCGTGGAATAGTTACTTTGGCCTAAACTCTTTTTAACCCGTTACTTCGTTTATATAGGTGAGTCCAAACTGCGGTACCTCATAAGATATTCATTTAAGTTGAATGATGTAAAGGGCAATTTTGTTTACAATGAAATACTTGTGATAAATAAAGTACTTATTTGGATAAGGAATAATATCATATTTATGAGATTACCTTCGCAAATAATGCATTACTTTAGAAAAATAAAAATAAAAAAATATATTGAGCTGACCTTAAAAAAAGACAGGAGAACAATACTCTTATACATGACTTTTGTGAAACTTTAACCGTTTACTCAGCGTACGCAGCGGAAGCTCCAAGTATGAAAAAATACCCCCTTTTGAAACATTCTTCATTGCTGCTCCGCTTCTATTGGCGTAGCGTGATGATATATCCTATAGCCTTCCTCGATAAATAAGCTATCTAACACTGAAGAATTTTTCAATCGAACCAGTAGTTCCTGAGATTAGCGCGTTCAAAAAAAACAAACTCTTCATCTTTATATATTAGTATAGATATGGGCCTGTTATATAAAATTTATTAATCTTCAAAATTAGGTGGGCAAGCCCATTTTTAAAGAACATTAATTAAAAAAAATTACAACAAAGGATAACTCATACAATTATTTTACCAATGTTACTATTATTACATTTTTATATGAAGAGGTACATCGATACCACAGCGAAAAAGACGGGCCTAGAGCGGATTGGCCGACTTCACGCACAACCTTTGAATTTCTTCGCAGACGTGCGTAGTCTACACAAATGAGCCACCGAACCTTCGAACCCCGAATCAAGAAGCCAACATAACGCTTGGTCCACTAGACAGGTCGGTCCTAACAGTCAATATGACGGTCCTAACACAAAATAACGGCCGATGCCTCATGATTATAAATGGGAGTCTTACTTCTTATTAAACTTGGACTCGTTTTCCTGCTCCTGCTGACAGTAGTCCACTGCCTGCATTATCATCAGACTTCGAGTGCCCGCCGGTATCCTAGACATTTTATTGAAAGCATCAGTACAGATTTTTTCAGTTCCATGCCAACAATCGTAATAATTTTCTTAATATTTAGTGCAATAAAATGCGCTTTATTAATACCCTTACTTAGTAAAGTTGAATATAATTTATTTTTAGGAATATTTTCCTAAAAATATAAGGCTAGCGCAGATAAGTGATCATCCACGAGGAACATCTTTTTCTATTCATATAGATGCCTATTAATATTTTAATTACTTAAGATTATAATTATTTCATCAGTTTATAGATTCATAATTTTTTTAGTTGTTATATATTTTTTAAGGTTTTAGTTTTAGGTTTGTATTTCAGTCCTCATAGAGTATATTTAAAAATAATAATTGGTATCGAATATTGCACACCTAGTAACATGTAACTATTTCAATACAATGTTCATTAGAAATGTTTATAAAGGAAGAAAATATTGTTCTATTATAAATAAATTGGTTAAAATGTAAATAGTTGCTTTACCGTTCTATGGCCTCCCTGCTGAAGCAAGCCTTGTCGACGAACTCCAACAAGTCGTCTTTGGACAATTTATTGAAGTAGCTAGCACACTGTCGGTATTGCTGCATCCACTTCTTATTGGTCGCAGCGCTTGCAGGCACCTGTTACATTCTCACTATTTAGTACATTAATTTCAGATTATCATTTCATAGACTTAACCAATATCTACCAAATTTCAGTATAGTTTAATAAATCAACTGCTGCTGTCACCACTGTAACCGTATCCAGATTATACTTTTGGAGGAAGACCAGGAGAAACTTTTTTAATTTCATCGGTAGACAAATCACCTTTAGTAGATGATATCAACACCGAAGTACATTCGTCACTCCGAAGTAAACCTTTCAAAAGAAATGGAAAATTAAATTCAGGGGTTGGGAAAGGTGGATTTTTGAAAGTCCGGTTTACCTCTGAACTGACTATACGAAATACAATGCGTGCGTTGTTTCTCGGTTTTCTGCGAGGTCGTGGCATCTTACATCTTACTTAAAAATGAAAACCTAAGTTAAACTAGTGATCATTAAGCAACATCGTATAAGCGCGTTAAATGGCACCAGAGGCTTGAAGACAGACGGCAGAGTGCATATGATTCTAAGGCTTCAGCAGACGCAGTAGATGTGACGAGAGCTCGGCAGCTCCAATAGCAACTTTGAGCAACAACAATGATGAAAAACTAAGTAAACTTACACTAAACATGACCACTTGGCAAGCCATAGAGCACAGAGCGTTGAATAACAACGGAGACTTGGAGACTACAGCAGGCGCAGTACATGTGAAAATTCCTACACGGCAGCTCTAATAACAACTATAAGAATTAAGTAAACTCACACTAAACAAATGGTCAGTAAGCCACATAGTATATAGCGCGTTGACGGACACCGGAGGTTTGAAGATGGACGGCAGAGTGCGGATGAGCTTCACCACCATGCCTACGTTCTCCGGCTTCAGCAGACGCAGCAGATGCGACGAGTACTGCTCGGCGGTCGGATGGTCCAGTAGCAACTTGTAGTCCAGTTCTGTAAGTAAATAATGATTCATTTATTTCAGTCAACATTACATGGACGAATAATCAAACTACAAAAAAAAATAAAAACAAAACCATTTTTTTTCTTTTTAATATAATAATAATAATAAATAATAAAAATGTTTATTTCTTTCACATAAAAGGTTAACAAAATAGGTGTTGACCTCCTCCATTAGGAACTGTAGCACCTGTGTCAAAAGAAGCCACTCTTCCTTAGTTTAGCGATTAAAACTAGATTCCTTATACTGATACATATTTAGGATACAACATTTACTACTACATTTTTAAAGATCCATTATTACAAAATTTAAAATTATCATTTCAAAGAGGGTTCAGTACATTTGTATAGTGTTGTGTGTGTGTGTGTATCTTTCTTCTAATAAAGTTTCAATATATTTTCCGTTTCGTTATAGTCTAAACACCTTAGCCATTTCGTTAGTTTCTTTTTACATTCTCTTGTGTTCATCGAATATATTTTTAACGTTTTATTTATTGTCTTGTATATATGTGAGGATAAATATGGTAATTGATTTTGTGCAAAACGAGTGTGTACTTTTGATAAAGAGGTGTGTACTTTTAATATAAAAATAAATTATAATAAAGTCGTCCATTTATATTGGTTTATTGGACTATTAAAACTAAGAAGCAAACATAGATTGTCATCATTTTTGTGGGCTCATTTGTAAATGGTATGGCTGAAGTGTTAATAAAAATGTTCTTTTATTATTGTTGTTTTTGTTGTCAATATAGTATTACGTCAATGAAATTGCTTGCATTTTGCTTTGCATTGTATCTACATTTTTATTATAGAATGCGGATCAGCAAGTTGAAGTGGCAGTGGGCTGGTCACGTATGTCGCAGAACCGATGGCCGTTGGAGCAGACGAGTTCTGGAGTGGAGACCGCGTCTCGGCAAACGTAGCGTAGGTCGCCCGGACCGATGGACCGACGACTTCTGAAAGGTCGCTGGTGGAGGCTGGATGAGAAAAGCGGAGGACCGGCATATCTGGCGCAAAATGGGGGAGATCTAAGTCCAGCAGTAGCTATCGGTTAAATAGAAGGGTTTAACATTAACTATCTTAACCCTTTGAACGCCAATGACACCTAAAGGCGTCAGAAACAATAGATTTTCTATTGTGTTTGGATTCCTGGCGTTCAAAGGGTTATGATAGTAATCAGCTGCAACGGTTAAACGTGCCCGAAGAGTCCGGTATAATTGAGCAATGTACATGTGTAAACAGAACAAGTTTTGATTCGAGCCTTACCTGTAGAAGCGGCCTTGAACTTTTTCCAAAGCTTAATATGCTCTCCTGCTGTTAGACCGTGTATTGTAGACTTCTCATCTATTGTCTTCAGTATAGTAAATAGGTTTATAAGGCGTTGTGATCGTCGCCGGTTAGTGGCCTAGGTTTCCTTGATCCTGTTGGGAAGATTAAAAAAATGGATATACAAAAGCAGATACCATAATTTGGATTACGACCATTTTCAAAATAAATTAAAATAAGCACCAAATACAATGGTGCTTATTTTAATGGTGATCAAGTAAGTATTATTGGCGGTACATCTGTTCTTTGAAAGTAGCTTCACCCATAAGTTTTAGAAAGCTTGAGCTACCACCATTTGACGTTATAGAGAGGATAAGAGGTATCACATAAAAAATAATTATTTGCGCCCACAAACAACTGCAACGCTGGAAGTGACATCAGCGTATTGCTAGCCCAAGCATATGAAGATTATTTTTTGTTTTTTTACGCAAAGGTCATTACTGTTTGACACTGACATTTTAATAGACAATCATCACCAACTCAATGAGTGCCGAATGAGGTAACTTGCACTATTTTCTCAATTTTGGGTTTACAAGTGTATTAGCTAGGTTAGGAGTCTCCAAAGTGTAAAAGTACCTATACTCAATGAGTGCCGAATGAGGTAACTTATGTGTACTATTTTCCTAATTTTTGAGATAACAATAGGCATGATGATTTTTTTTCTGCTATTATATCCATGGACCGCATTATAATAGGAACATTGGTAAAAGAATTACTCCGTTAACATTAAAACTCAGAGATTTTTTAATTCTAAAAACACATTAATGGACTTTCCCAAAAACGCTTCATACAAATGGCTACCTAGTTATGACGTCACGCCTCAGTAATTCGTATGCATAGTTTGTGAATTTTGTACTACAACTATATTAAATGTTGCGTTTATTCAAATGGTATAATAGCAAAAGTTGCTTTAAGTTATATGTGTTATCCTTTTGTTTACTATTTTTTGACAATTAATGTACTTTAAAAATGGACTTGCCCCCATCTTGAAGACTAATAAATTCATAAAACATGAGTTTTCGAGCTGAGAGTAAGCACATCGTTATTTTTAACCAGATTTGTAATAATATAAAATAGTTCTTACGATTCCAGGACCCAGTCATCATGCCTATTGTATTAGCGACGACCCATTTGGTGTTGCGGTTGAGAGGTCGACTGCAACACCAAGGGTTCCGGGTTCGATCCCCGGGCAGTACAAACATTTGTGTGCATGAACAGACATGTTCATGTACACAAATGTTGTATTGGTCTGGGTGTTTTCTATGTATAATATGTATGTATTTACAAAAAATGTTATATATGTATGTTTATCCGTTGTTTAGCACCCATAATACAGGCTTCACGCTTAACTTGGGGCTAGATGGCGCTGTGTGAATATCAGTGGATTTTTTAAATGTATTTATGTATAAGCTATGTTTGGTTGGCAGGTTCCATAGTGCAAGGGTACGCGTATGTGTGGGCGGGCGGGCGATGGGCGGCGCGCGCGCGGGGCGGGCCGGGTGCGCGCGCGCGTGCTGCAGCCACACCTCCACCACGTCCAGCCCGTACTTCTCTCCCAAGGCACATGCCGCTTCCACGTGCTCCGCCTCTGACGACCTGATTGATAAACAATTATTTAAATAAAAAATTGGCCAAGCGCGAATTGGACTCGCCCGTGGAGGGTTCCGCAGCAGCAAGTAACATAAATCATCAATCATCATCATTTTTCAAGACCTACACATTGATACGTGTGGGTATGATGCATAAACAAATTTCGAGTTTCAGTTCAATGTATGGGGAACCCATAGATTTCCCAATACACGAGATGGGGCGAGCCGCGTTTAAAGTCCGACAAATGTATGCACAGCAAGCATATGCTGGCTGCCAGTTCACGCTCTGTGTAAGTCGCGTCCAGACGCACGCATTTTAGAAGAAAATACCGTTTATTTTCCAAAATGCCGTCCTGTGCAATAGTAACATGCCATCATCGCAGTGATTTAGTAAATTTAGCAAATAATGGAATAACTTTTCACAGGTAAGAACCGAAAACTTTGATTTATATAATTAAAAAAGGATATTTAAACGAATCGTCCGTTTTTTATTCATGAAAACATATCACTGTAAATTCTTTGTAACGATCTCGGTAGTTATATTACATTGCGGCTGTGCTAACTGTTCGTCGGTTCGCAATTCATAATATATGGCGCGCAATGGTTAGCGAACATTACTCGTGTTCCACTAGAACCATTATTCGGTAGTACGGCCCCTGACCGCGTCCGTTGGTACAAACGCCTAGTGAGAACCATTTTATCGACCCACCTATCGATATATTCGTATGCAGTCTTGTATGGAAGCGGAAGGTTTTTGTTTATTATTTTACGTTTGTATTTTTTTATATCCTCGATTCTACTAACAGTATTTAAGAAACATTTTGAGGCTATTTTATTTATATAAAGTTATTTTATATCTTTTATTCGATATTTAAGTTTTGTTTAAAAACATAAGTACATAATAAGCGAACAAAGATAAAATCACGACGGCTATTGGCTTTTTATCAATGGTGACTGTGAACACGCCACGGCCATTTTTAATTTGTGAATGTGGTTGTAAGGATTTTATAAAATAATGAACAAATAGTGATTTATTTTATAACTTTTTAACATTTATCATTATATTATGTCTGCCCTTTTCTGAAGCTATTCTATATAATAGTATCTAATATTTAAGGTTCCCAGAAGATCAGCGTTGTAAGTTTTACGTTTATTATAACATGGAATAAGTAACCTTTACAAGACAAATATTTATGTTAATTTTACCATATCTACTCGTACATACTCGTATCTGCCTTGGGTGTTGCTATTTAAAAAAATATATGTTTTCTTCTAAACATTCTCTCTTGAAATGTAATTAAAATTTACTTTCGCTGTATTGTTTTTAGCGATGATATGATATACATACGTCGATCGATAATTATAGTTCTAATAAAATGAATAAAGCTACGCGGCTTAATAATATTGTTTAATAATATTATTAAAGTTCCTCAACATTATTAATACACCAATATATATTTCATTTAAAATTAACATTTATTTCACGTAACCCAAAATTAACAGTAGGATTTTTATTTGAATCTTCGTGCAGGTAATAGAAAAAGTATCGATATCTATCGATATAACGCTTCCCCGCATAGATCACCGCGTTCAAGGTGTCCGTGATTGGGTAAACATTGACCAATGACGAGTAATATTATTAAGTGTAAGTATTTTTAATGTGTGTGTGTAAGTTGAAATTGCGACATTGGGCTTCTTATAAACTTAGCGACTCGTCCGGTCTAATTGTTTCCGATGTCTGTGGGGAACCCCAAAATATATATATTTTTTTCTGAGTTTCTTATCAAAACCTTATAGCGGTTCACAGGATACATATACTTACACAGTTTGAATAGTGTGGTGCTCATAGTTTCGGAGAAAAAAGGTGTGACATACGGAAAGACAGACAGACTTGACGAATCTACAAGGATTCCGTTTTTTGCCATTTGGCTACGGAAACCTAAAAATACACATCATCATCAGCTCATTAAACGTCCCCACCGAGGGACACGAGCCTACCCGTGTAGGGAGGCCTTAGGCCAGTGCGGATTAGCCGACTTCACGCGCAACCTTTTAATCTGTTCGCAGGCCCTCCCAATCGGAAGCCACCGACGCTCTCAAACTAAACATACATGAGATGCACAATCACAAGGAAACGTCAACCAAAAAAATTACCGAACCGCATGACACATACGTATAGTTATTGTTAATGAAAATGAAAAGAGTTTATTCAGTTCATGTCCTTACAGAACACTTATGAATGATAATTGAAGCTACCACTGGTTCGGGAGGTAGTTTTCCACTGAGAAGAAATTGTGTTTACAGCAGAATCATTTGTAATCAAAATTATTATATAAAGCAAATTATATTTACAATTTTTATAATATTAAGTATTGGTAAAAATATTATCAAAAGTACTATTAAGCAGTTAAGTATTATATAATTTAAATAGAAGATAACAAAAAAAAACAAAAGTAGTGCAGGCGTGGAGATCAACATGTCCATGAGTTTTTCCATTTATAATTCAATACTATAGTAAGCTTTTTTTTATTAAAATCGACTTTACATGAGACTTAAACTTATATAGATATTTAGAACGTAATTATCTTAGATTTTGACCTTAACGCGTCTCGCGACGAGTACAAAGCACGAGCACACTACTATGATTTTTATGATATGTGAAGCGTGTTATGAATGAACTTTTGCTAAATGACCGCATGGAGACATTAGCCGCGGCACTTTTTGAGTGGCATTGTGCACCTAGTTAGTTATTGTTTATTATAAGGTTTATACCTTATATAAACAATATATTTTATAGGTTTATACCTTATATAAACAATATATTATATAGTTTATTGTTTATATAAGGTATAATAGTAATAGTGTTTTATAACACTAAAGTTTTCTGTGTGGCCGTGGTATGACTCCGGTCTGGGTATTGACCGGTGTGGTAATAATCTGATAAGATGAGGATATTCCAGAAGCGGTATGAGTGACTATGGTGACCCCCAGACAATGGAACACCTATTGTCTTGCCCGACCTTTTTAAGACTCTCCTGTTTCAAATAAGAGCTGCCTTCGGGCAGTGATTTCCCCTAGCTATTAGCCGGTGTTTTAAAAATCAGGTAAGATAAGGGTTTTTCCAGAAGCAGTATGAGTGACTATGGTGACCCCCAGATAATGGAACACCTACTGTCTTGCCCGACCATATTAAGACTCTCCTGTTTGAAATAAGAGCTGCTTTCGGGCAGTGATTTCCCCTAGCTGTTAGCCGGTGTTTTAAAAATCAGGTAAGAAAAGGGTTTTTCCAGAAGCAGTATGTGTGACTGTGGTGGCACCTAGACAATTTAACACCTACCGTTTTGCCCGAACTGGCCAACTTCGTGCGGTTTCCGGGACCTCTGGATGGCAAATGGCGATCGAAGTGGCCCAATATCGGTCGCATTATCGTAGCTTATAAATCCATATCGACTCGATAAGAAGTTTTGTGCGCAATCTGGTACGTTATACCGTGATGATGAACATTAACTAACCTTGCAACGCGATAAATCATCTCAGTGCGATAGTCAGTGTCGGCATTAAACAGCAGCCCATTGATGTTAAAGCCGAGCCGGCGCAGGCGGTCCACCTCGCCCATGCCAGTCAGGCGGTCGATACACTCGCGGATGATCTCCAGTTGCTCTTGGGACGCGTTCTTCTCTTTTAGAGTGGTACGCGCAAGCTGGATACAATCAAAGGATATTGAATTATAAGTATATGAATTTAAAAACTAGAATTGATTAAAAAATAACACGAAATAAATTAAAATATAATTGTGGCATAAAATATTTTAGAAATATCAAAATGGAGACCTATGTCCAGTGGATTTTAATATGTTAAAAATAAGAGACAAATACTAATAGTTTCCTAATGTATTTTTAATGTTTTTGCTGTTTGCCTATGAGGGCTTTTATAGTATTATGTATATCTTTATAGACATATCAAAAGCGCAGAAGAGTCTCATACTAACTATAGTGGTCAATTGGAGCGAACAGGGTGCTTACCGCCATTCCTCAAAGCATTACACTGTAATATTATTTCGCCTATTAGGGTACAAAAGTGGCGAAGTATAATTAAAGAAATACTGTTTTAAGAGATGGAGATAAGCCCCCTAGTCACACCGTTTATTCACTTCATCATGATAGAAATCATATTTAATGCTAATTTGTGTTTACTGAGAAGAAACCAGCACGAAACTTAACCCATTTCAAAAATATGCTATTTTTTACAATACTATTTTATTTATAAAACTAATAAAACATTTATATTAATCAATAAATCAAGTTATGAATCTAATAAGAAATTAACTTAAATCAATATAAAAATCAATACATCAAGTTATTTACCTAATGATAAAATAGTACACTTAGGCCCGTATTCTAGAACGAGACTAAAGCATTGATCTTCACTTAAGTGAGAAAGGGATAGCGCTCTATACGATAAATAGCTCCATCCCTTTCCAACTCAATTTAAGCGATCAACGTTGAGTCTCGTTCTAGAATACGGGCCTTAGCCTACTCACGTGCGACGGCGGCGTCAAATACACATTGTCCCGTAGATCTGGCGCGTTACACTTGATCAATGTGGCGTAGAGTAGAGCGCTGACGGCGGCGTGAGAGGGCTGTCCGTCCAACAGTCGCTTGGCGCGGGCCGCCTCCTGTGCCGCACGGAGCATGCACGCCACGGCCAGCGGCGTGTCCTTGTACATCACTTCTTCCGCGTATTTTTGTAACACTGCAAATATGGTTCGTAGTTAAATAGAAGCGTTGAGATAAGGGCTGGACACGTATATCGCAGAACCGATGGCCGTTTGAGCAGGCGAGTTCTGGAGTGGAGACCGCGTCTTGGCAAGCGTATCGTATTACGTCCGGACCGATGGACCGACGACTTGAAAGGCTGGATGACCAGGATATTTGGCGCAAAATGGGGGAGACCTATGTCTAGCAGTGGACTGTGATAGGTTGAATAGTAATAAGCTTAAGAGACAGACTGCCATTAATCCATAAAATGTGTCCCTGAAATGACAGAGCTGTTTATGATGTCATTTTTTTTGTATTCCAATTTTAGTGTTTTACCAAAAATATGAAATCGATTTGTTAATTTATCTATGCTTACATATTTTCTGGATTATTTTTCCTTTGTTCACTGCGGTTTTTGCACCATTTCATAACACCGGCCATGCTCTTTTTAAGTTTTTTTCCTAACATAATCTATGGCTCTGACATATGCGTGCCTTAACAATTTATGGTTTTCCATACAAAATTAACCGAATTTTGACTAACTCCTGTTGTTAGCGAGACTCCATCCGAATTTTTAAACGTCCATGCATATAGTGAAACTGCCGGGTATGAGGGATCTAGCATCTGTTGTCTCGGGTGACAGGCGCAGTGCGGCATTGATGGAGGATAACAGCTGTTTATCAGTTGTTGGTCTCCTTCAATGCCGCTCTGCCATGGTCAGGCGTACCACTTACCATCAGATTAGCGTCCTGTTCACTTCATAACATTAAAAAAATAACTTAGCATTTTAGATAGGTCGTAGGAGCTTAAATAAAAATAAATATCCACTGACATTCACACAGCGCCATCTAACCCCAAATTAAGCGAGAAGCCTGTATTATGGGTACTAATCGGATAAACATACTTATATACATTTTTTTGCAAATACATACATACAATACATAGAAAACACCCGAACCATTACAAACAGACATGTTCATGCACACAAATGTTTGTACTGGCCGGGGATCGAACCCGGAACCCTTGGTGTTGCAGCCGACCTCTCAACCGCAACACCGAATGGGTCGTCAAAAGTAGCTTATAGTGTGTGTAATGACCGTCGGGCTCCAGATGCGGCGAGCCCCCGTCGTCGAGGCAGTTGTGTATGTAGTAGCAGGCGAGCAGGGCGCGGGCGGGGCGGGCGGGGGGCGGGGGCCCGGCCGCCGTGAACCCCGTACTCGGCCGTGGCCGCGCCGCCGCCGTGACACTCGTACAGGGACCGGTACCACTCCGGACACCGGACGGTGGCCTCGCGACTGCCCGACTCCTCCTCTGGCTTGTCCCTCGCTACATATATATAGGGTGTGTCTAACATAATGTAACGTTTTACAAAAAAGTCAATTTATATATGATATGAGCCTTTTTTTCTTCTTTTTTAAGAGCGTCGGTAGCTCAATGGTGTGAACTGTCGCCTTCCTACTAGGAGGGCTGAGATTCATATCCCGACACGTACCAATGTGGTTTCGAATTTTCGAAAATATATGTACGTTATGCGACGCTCTTATGGTGAAGGAAAACATCGTGAGGAAACCTTCATGCACGCCTGCGAAGAGATTCGAAGGTTGTGCGTGAAGTCGTCCAACCCGCACTGGACCCGCGTGGACGACTAAGGCCTAATCGCCCTATACGGATAGACTCGTGCCCCTCGGTGGGGACATTTAATGAGCTGATGATATGAGCTTTTTTTTACCACTAACAGCCATACTCATCATGATCAAGATATATCTTCGAATAATGTGACTCATTATTATTATATCTCCGGCAGTACATTTGTTTGAACGCAATATATTCAAAAAGCAAAAATTAAATTAAATACTAACCGAATATCACTTAAAAATTGATCATTATAAACTAGATTAAATAATATTTCTTTATGAAATATTATTAAATTTGTAAACTAAATTAACTATTTCATGAATAAATTTTAAATGACTTATAAAATATAACAGTAGCGCAACCGAATAGTTACCTTGTAACAAAACTTATTCTGGATAGTGTCCAGCAAATAGTTGAAGAGCTTCCGCTCCGGCTGCGGGGGCGCAACCAGATCTTTCTTCTCAATTACGGGCTACGAACAGAAATATAACTAAATCACCATAGCGAAATAGTCTCTATACCGATTACAGTTGAATTTAAAATCCACCGAACGAATTAAAATTAATTAAAGTCTTCATTAGCTTTAACCGTCGTCCTATCACAGTTGATTCAACCTTCTATTATGTAAGGTTTATACCTGTTTATACTCGTATGCTGCTTATCTTATAAAGCAGCTTCAGGTTTAAGTCACTCTTCGTAGAAAAGCTTTGGTAACTGATTACTTCAAACTGAAGACCTGTAAAACATGTTTACCGCTTAACTCGTAGTCTCGTATTGCAATCTTTACCCATAAGAATGTTTGTCCCCCGAGTCTTTTTTTTTTATGTTATAGGGAGCAAACGAGCAAGAGAGACGCCTGATGGAAAGTGTTCAACTCCGCCCGTGAACAACGGTGGCACTAGAAGCGCCACCGGTGCGTTGCTTACCTTTAAGGAAGGAATACGCTCTTTTCTTGTAGGTTCCTATGTCATATTTGTCAGGAAATACCGCTGCTGGTAGGTCATTCCACATTAGCGAAGTACGCGGAATGAAATTGCGCATAAATCGAACTGTAGTCGAACGCCAACCATCAAGATGATGAGGATGGAATTTCAACTTATGGCGGGTAGTCCGATGATGAAACTCAGCAGCAGGTACCTGATCGAACAGATCTTTGGAACACTCCCCATTGTATATGCGATAAAAGACGCAGAGACTCGCAACATCTCTGCGCAAGGCTAAGGAATCTAGACCATTGGTGATCGACGGATCGTTGTCCATCCGCGTGGCTCTTCGTTGTACGCGGTCAAGGGGAAGGCATTTCGGTGCTTCGGCCCAAAGATGCGAACAAATGCGAGTCTGGTGTCTATAGAAATAACTTTATAATGGTAACTGTTTAATTGACTGCTGCAATCCAAGTAATCTTGCTTAGTGCAGAGTTGCTGGATCTAGAAATGTATATTTATGTTTTTATGGAAATAAATATCATTATTATTAACACTATGAAATGATGCACTTTATCATTCCGGTAAAACATACAAAGCTACGCCATCTGCGTCCTATACTTGCCCGGTGAAGCTGTAAAGATCATCAGCGGTCATCAGCGAAAAACATTATGTCAGTAGAACTCACAGTGGTGATGGCGTCATCGAACTCATCGTCCGTGGAGGGCCAGCGATCGGTGAGATGCGCATGCTCCTTCACCGCAGCGCCCATTTGCTGCATATCCTCTAGCTCGAGAGCCAACCTGTGACACGTACAAAATGGCAGTCTGTAAATAATCATAATTAATGCGTCGGTGGCTTAATGGTGTGGGCTGTTGCCCTCCTACCGGGAGGGCTGAGATTCAAATCCGGCCACGTACCAATGTGTTTTCGAATTTTCCAAATCATATGTACGTTACCTGACGCTCTAACGGTGAAGGAAAACATCGTGAGGAAACCTGCGCACGCCTGCGAAGAGATTCAAAGGTTGTGCGTGAAGTCGTCCAACCCGCACTGGGCCCGCGTGGTCAACTAAGGCTAGACTAATCACCCTATACGGGTAGGCTCGTGCCCCTCGGTGGGGACGTTAAATGAGCTGATGATGATGAATGCTTTGGGAGCGTTTAAATATTACGTAAGACAATGTTCTAAGATTTAGCGCCTCCCTCTCCCATGTGACGCACTGTTTCTGTTATCTGTATCATCTGTGTAGTCTAGCGCGGCGGCTTAATCAGTTGTGTGTTGCGGCATATGTATGCTGCAGTATTTTATTAAAAAATAAATCCATTTTTATGATGAGGTCGGTGGGTAGATTATCACACAATTTGCGTATTTGACTTTATTAGCCTCCGTCCTATTATAATATTGAGTATCTCGCTTTTCCGCTAAGAAGCGTGTCCCGTAATATTTTCGAATAGTATATCCGCGTGTGGTCAAGCCACATGTGCCGCCCTCGCCAGTATGCTGCTGTCTCAGTGCCGCCTGCCAACGCCTTCGCTGCGATACTTGCGCCATCACTGCCACATTCTGCTGCGATGGCCACCAGCACTAGTACCTGCGCCTCCCATGTGTAGTTAGTGGTGTAGCGATAGAAGCATACATGTCACGCAGCAACCTCTTCAGAGTCAGGCGTCGTCCCGTTCCGCACCGCATATATCGCTCACTTCACCGCGCACGAGGACGTAACCCGTGGTGCACGTACGCGGCCTTACAGCTATCGTAGACAGCAGCTAGTGTTACATACCTGTCGCGCAGCACCTCCTCCAGATGCCTCGGGTGGTGTAGGGCAGCGGCGGCGGCGAGCAAGTCCCTCCTGGCCGCTATATCCGTGTGAGGTCTGGCCACGTGCGCCACCCTCGCCAGTAACGAAGCCGCGGGCGCATGTCTCAGCGCGGCCAGGCGTCGCGCCGCCGCGGCGGCCGCGCTCCCGGCGGCGCCCCCGCCCCCGCCCCCGCCCCGCCCCCGCCCTCGCCCGCCGACGCCGCTGCGGTACCCACCAGCACGAGCACTTGCGCCTCCCTGTGCCGACACACACACTGAGGTATTGACTCCACTTACGCATAGACAATAGTTGACTCAGTAGGACGAGGACTTGCGCCCTTCTTGGGGGGCACACACACTGAGGTATTGACTCCACTCACACATAAGCTAGGTGGTAAGCTCGGTAGGACAAGGAATTGCGCCTCCCAGTGCCAACACACACTGAGGTATTGGAGGTGTTGACTTCACTCAGACATAGGCTAGGTGGTAGACTCAGTAGGACGAGAAATTGCGCCTCCCTGTGCTGACGCACACACTAAGGTACTGACAAGGTGGTAGACTCGGTAGTCGCCGCAGTGCCAGGTATCGTCCCGTGAAATAGGAGTGTTTGGTACTTCTGTTTCGGGATGAGAGCACTGTAGTAAAATTACCGGGTATAAGAGACCGGATCTATTGTCTCGGCTGTCGGGCGCAGTGCGACATTGATATTTAAATATGTTAATCAGTTGTTGGTATCAATCAATGCGGCTCTATGATGATCCAGCATATCACATACCATCAGGTGAGCGGCTTGACCGTACTGTATTCTTTATAACATAAAAAACCATAGTAACCACGCCCAGCAATTGCACATGCTTGAACTAACACTAAATATGCGGATACCTTATCAATCACAACAGGTTTGTCTCAGATTAGCGTTAAATACCATTTAAAATAATAAATCAAATAAAATGATTTATGTTCAAATAAAATAGTTTTGCCTTATTTTATTAATTTGGAACCTCCATTTAAGCAAACGAAGACTGTGTTATTTTAATTTGCCTAATGACAAATCTGATACAGTTAATGAACTCTCTGTAACTAACCTTGCATGTTCGTCATCGCCTGCAATCCGCAGTAGTTTAGCCAGCTTGAGGAGTTTATGACTAGCCAAATACGCATCGGGGTCCACTTTCAAGCACTCTTCAATTAGCGTCATACGGTCTTCACACAAACGAACTAAAATAATAATTAATTAATATAATAATTAAATAGCCTTTGCAGAGGACTGTTAATTAACATATTTATAAAAAGATAAACTATTCAAATATGTACCTTGAATAGGAAGCAGATTCAAAGCGAAGGCGCTCAATATTTGAAGTGCGGATATAAGGTCGAGTTCCTCTTGTATTTCTGGATTTCCATCTTTTATCAATGTCAAACAGCACCTAGAAATAATTCATATATTTTTTAACCTTTTAAACATACATATTATACAGTTGGTAGTACGTTTTTGTTATTTTTATAACAATGGCAAATGGTAACGGCTGATTATAATACAAATCTTCACCACCATTACTCTTTCGGCGCGTGTCGGTGTTTATCCGTTGATCTCAACCAGATTATGACAAAACCCTTCACTGTTGTGGTATAGATCCTAAGTTCAGCAATTCACTGTGACCGACTGTTAAACTAAGTTAAGCTAGCTAAACAAAATTATCAGGTATCATAACATTTGTGTCGATCCTAATGAGCTGTAAGGAAATACTCCGCTCTACTAGGGTAGAGCGGAGTATTTCTATTGGGCCGCTTAGCATGATTAAAATTTAATACCAGACGGCGGCGGACACGAGACGTACAGTAGCAGGCGGGGACAGTCACCTGGCGAGGTGGAGCGCGGGCTCGTCGAGCTGTGAGGCCGAGTTGAAGTACTCCCTGGCGGCGGCGGACACGAGACGTACAGTAGCAGGCGGGGACAGTCACCTGGCGAGGTGGAGCGCGGGCTCGTCGAGCTGTGAGGCCGAGTTGAAGTACTCCCTGGCGGCGGCGGACACGAGACGTACAGTAGCAGGCGGGGACAGTCACCTGGCGAGGTGGAGCGCGGGCTCGTCGAGCTGTGAGGCCGAGTTGAAGTACTCCCTGGCGGGGCGGACACGAGACGTACAGTAGCAGGCGGGGACAGTCACCTGGCGAGGTGGAGCGCGGGCTCGTCGAGCTGTGAGGCCGAGTTGAAGTACTCCCTGGCGGCGGCGGACACGAGGCTGACGCTGCGCTCGTACTCCACAAGATGGCGGCCGCGGCGAGCCGACGCCGAACACGTCAAGACGTCGCTCGCTAGCCGGATGCTGTTCGCGTCGCCGCTCGTCAGGAGAGATGATGCGTAGATCTGTATCATCATCAGCTCATTAAACGTCTCCACTGAAGGGCACGAGCCTACCCGTATAGGGTGATTAGGCCTTAGTCGTCCACGCGGGCCCAGTGCGTGTTGGCCGACTTCAACGCACAACCTTTGAATTTCCTCGCAGGAGTGCGCAGGTTTCCTCACGAGGCTTCCTTCCCCGTTAGGGCGTCGGATTAACGTACATATAATTTCGACACTCATTGGTACATGGCGGGATTTGAACATCAGCCTGATCTGTATCATTAGTTGTTAATTGAAACGCTTTTATAAATAAATGGTTATATGAAAATTACCATAAAATCTAAATGATATCTGGGTACTTTTTCATATTTTGTTTAAATCGCACATTCGCAATCGCATGCATGAACATTTTGGATTTGTAATGTAGATTGATTTGTATTTAATCTAGTTCACGTTTAAAAATTGTTGTGTACACACATTCTCAAACAAGATTTCAAGTTAATTGTGTTTTCCAATAACACAAAAGACCTGTGTCAAACAATACCAACATTCTTTAGTGTTATAACACAATAACTTTTTTCATTTTGAATATCCTAAATTTGAAACATTGCCGACCTTTCCAACTTCGATAAAATGAAATATTCTGAAGTGGATACCTGGTTTGAGCTAGTCGCTGGACGTACAGTATTCCGTCGTTGGTTGGTAGTATTTAAGGCCATAATTAGCAGTTCACAAAACAACAATCGCTTGATTGATGACTACATCTATAATAACTCTTCTAATATCACACATAAAAAATATGGTTCCACATTTTCCGTACAACATTATGAAAATAAACTACCATATACAATCATATAATTACATTTCCAATTCAAATTTATGTGATGAAGACCTGAAGATGATGCAGTTCAAACATAGTGCCGTTACTCAACCGGGCCATACTGACAAGGGCCAGCAAAGCAACGTCAACATTGTTCGAGCTGACGTAAAACCTTTATAATACAATAATACATATAAATATCCATCATAGATTTAGAATAAGCGCGCTACGCTTACCCTATATCTATGATATCGACTGACATTCACACAGCGCCATCTAGCCCCAAACTAAGCATTAAGCCTGTAATATGCCTACTAAACAACGGATAAACATACTTATATACTTGTTTGTAAATACATACATATATTATACAAAGAAAACACCCAGACCAATACAAACAGACATGTTCAGGACACAAACGTATGAACTGCCTGGGATCGAACTCGGACCCTTAGTGTAATAGCCGAAGACTCAACCATTACACCAGATGTAATACAGACAGAAAGGTATAAACAACTTTTGATTATACTTTCCTTAACATTTTTGTCAATAACGTATCTAATTAAATTAGTTCCTTAATTATAGGCATATCAATCGTACTCGCCTCGTAGCATTCTTCTTTGGTGACACATGTAAAGAGCGAAGATTGCAGTTCCAGAAGATCTTTGAGAAGCTCCGCCCAATCTTGTTGTGTTGGTTTAGAGTCTCTGCAACAATATGTTTTCAATTACAAATAAAAACTTTTTCCTTTATTATTCGCAATATATAAAAATATATTTTAACCATACAAGAAAAACAATACAACATGTCGTCGTAAACCGTCTAATAACGGGCGATCTTGATCTGCTCTTCTTTGCTCTCGACGTAAGTACAGTTTAAACACATACTTCGTTGTTCAACCGGGTATCATTTTAACAGTACCCGGGAAAGCAACGTCGGGAGTGTTCAATCTGAGTGTTAAATTGTTCTTGTTCTTGACATTTCATCAGGAATCTTCATAGTATTCTTATCAATATCTGTAAAATAACCGCGTAAAAGAGCGTGAGCAGGTGTCGGCGTGGCGGGGGCGGGGCCTCACCCGCGGCGGGCGGCGGCGTGGCGCGCGAGCCGCGTGAGCAGGTGTCGGCGTGGCGGGGCGGGGCCTCACCCGCGGCGGGCGGCGCGTGGCGCGCGAGCCGCGTGAGCAGGTGTCGGCGTGGCGGGGGCGGGGCCTCACCCGCGGCGGGCGGCGGCGTGGCGCGCGAGCCGCGTGAGCAGGTGTCGGCGTGGCGGGGGCGGGGGCGGGGCCTCACCGCGGCGGGCGGCGGCGTGGCGCGCGAGCCGCGTGAGCAGGTGTCGGCGTGGCGGGGCGGGGGCGGGGCGGGGCCTCACCCGCGCGGGCGGCGGCGTGGCGCGCGAGCCGCGTGAGCAGGTGTCGGCGTGGCGGGGGGCGGGGGCGGGGCCTCACCCGCGGCGGGCGGCGGCGTGGCGCGCGAGCCGCGTGAGCAGGTGTCGGCGTGGCGGGGGCGGGGGCGGGGCTCACCCGCGGCGGGCGGCGGCGTGGCGCGCGAGCCGCGTGAGCAGGTGTCGGCGTGGCGGGCGGGGGCGGGGCGGGGCCTCACCCGCGCGGGCGGCGGCGTGGCGCGCGAGCCGCGTGAGCAGGTGTCGGCGTGGCGGGGGCGGGGGCGGGGCCTCACCGCGGCGGGCGGCGGCGTGGCGCGCGAGCCGCGTGAGCAGGTGTCGGCGTGGCGGGGGCGGGGCGGGGCGGGGCCTCACCGCGGCGGGCGGGCGTGGCGCGCGAGCCGCGTGAGCAGGTGTCGGCGTGCGGGGGCGGGCGGGGGCGGGGCCTCACCCGCGGCGGGCGGCGGCGTGGCGCGCGAGCCGCGTGAGCAGGTGTCGGCGTGGCGGGGGCGGGGCGGGGCCTCACCGCGGCGGGCGGCGGCGTGGCGCGCGAGCCGCGTGAGCAGGTGTCGGCGTGGCGGGGGCGGGGGCGGGGCGGGGCCTCACCCGCGCGGGCGGCGGCGTGGCGCGCGAGCCGCGTGAGCAGGTGTCGGCGTGGCGGGGGCGGGGCGGGGGCGGGGCCTCACCCGCGGCGGGCGGCGGCGTGGCGCGCGAGCCGCGTGAGCAGGTGTCGGCGTGGCGGGGGCGGGGCCTCACCCGCGGCGGCGGCGGCGTGGCGCGCGAGCGCGTGAGCAGGTGTCGGCGTGGCGGGGCGGGGGCGGGCCTCACCCGCGGCGGCGCGGCGTGCGCGCGCGAGCCGCGTGAGCAGGTGTCGGCGTGGCGGGGGCGGGGGCGGGGCCTCACCCGCGGCGGGCGGCGGCGTGGCGCGCGAGCCGCGTGAGCAGGTGTCGGCGTGGCGGGGCGGGGGCGGGGCCTCACCCGCGGCGGGCGGCGGCGTGGCGCGCGAGCCGCGTGAGCAGGTGTCGGCGTGGCGGGGGCGGGGGCGGGGCCTCACCCGCGGCGGGCGGCGGCGTGGCGCGCGAGCCGCGTGAGCAGGTGTCGGCGTGGCGGGGGCGGGGCGGGGGCGGGGCCTCACCCGCGGCGGGGCGCGGCGTGCGCGCGAGCCGCGTGAGCAGGTGTCGGCGTGGCGGGGGCGGGGGCGGGGCCTCACCCGCGGCGGGCGGCGGCGTGGCGCGCGAGCCGCGTGAGCAGGTGTGGCGTGGCGGGGGGCGGGGGCGGGCGGGCCTCACCCGCGGCGGGCGGCGGCGTGGCGCGCGAGCCGCGTGAGCAGGTGTCGGCGTGGCGGGGGCGGGGGCGGGGCCTCACCGCGGCGGGCGGCGGCGTGGCGCGCGAGCCGCGTGAGCAGTGTCGGCGTGGGGGGCGGGGCGGGGCGGGCCTCACCCGCGGCGGCGGCGGCGTGGCGCGCGAGCCGCGTGAGCAGGTGTCGGGCGCGCGCGGGCTCCCGCCGCAGCTCCCGCAGTTCCCGCAGCGGCTGCGCCCCGCCGCGCGCGTGCGCCACCGTCGACGCCGCCACCAGACGCTCCAGCTCGCGGACGCGACGCACCAGCTCGCTGCCCGATATGCTGCCGTCGCTATACGAACACATTTCATTCGACTTTTTTTATTTCGTAGAATTTTGACCTCAATTTCTAAGACTTTCTTAAATACTACTATTTGGCTATAGCATTGGTGGCTCAATGGTGTGGACTGTTGCCTTCCGATCGGGAGGGCGCAGGTGCAAATTCCGCTAGGTACCAATTTGTCGTATTTCGAAATTATATGTACGGTATCCGACGCTTTTACGGTGAAGGAAAACATCGTGAGGAAACCTGCGCACGCCTGCGAAGAGATTCAAAGGTTGTAGATACCTGAAATCGTCCAATCCGTACTGGGCCCGCATGGACGACTAGGCTCGTGCCCATCGGTTGGGACATATAATGAGCTGATGATAATAACTGTTTGGCTGATGTCATACATTTTTAGTCTCCTTCTAGTAATATATTGTTTTAATGCTTTTTCATAATACAAAAAGTAATTTATTAAATTCTGAACTTGTGATTTGTGATTATTCATGCAAGAATGAATAATTTAAGCAAAATAAACAAGTATCTGTAGAATTACTTGATCATGTAAACCTTATTCTAAAATCATTTATATGGACTAGAAACAACAGTGGCCCTAATATCAAGCCTTGCAGAAAACCATAGATAATGATTACTTTGAATAAACCCATTACCCAATTTTAGCATTCATAGTATTCTATTTGATAAATATGATTTAAATATCGAAGGTGAAATTCACTCGATAGTAACACACTTTAATTCTAAATGAGTGATCATGAAAGTAATGACTGACTGTATCGAAAGCCTTTTGAAATCGATAAATGCTAAACTATTTTTTTATATTTGAGACTAAATCGATTACTTGTACAGTTGTGTTACTTTTTTGCCGGAAGCCATACCACAAACTATACTAGTATCGTCAGATTAACTAAACAATGTATAAATAAAAAAAAATAGGATGAACTGCCATGTGTCACATTTAATCCAAAAAAAAAAATCGATCCCTGCGTCGACGCCCGATAAATTGACGCAGGAATCGTACAAGATAATAAACAATGATGTTAATGTTTCCTTACGTTTCTTTCAGTATGGTATCCAGTAGGTCGCAAGCTTTGTCCAATTGATCAGTGCCGTTGTGTGCAAACAAACACCTCTCTACCAGCTCTAGGTGGGTTCGAACGTCGAGCTCGAACTCGCTAGGTGATTGGAGTACCTAAAATAACAATATACATGGTAATATAGGTTCTTTATCATTCTGAACTAAGGAGAATTCTTAGAATGCTAATTAAAACTTATGTAGTTAAGTTGCTGTCATTTCTTTGATGATAAACACTTATTTCAATACTTTGGTATACTAACTTTGAAATCTATGAGAATATTGACAGATTTGGAAATATTTTGTTTTGCCCTGGCTACAGACCGAAATCATTACTATGGACAGTCTTTACGGACTTTATCTAGAAATAAACCATATTCTCTTCTCCATTAATCACAGGGAGCCGGGGCGTCTGACAAAAGTTTTTCTATTGTGTCTCAATTCTTTTTAGACAAGCAACAGTATAAAATACTATTCGTTATTACAAATAATACTAATTTTACTTGAAGTTAACATCCAAATTTGAAGGTACATAGGATTTATCTTACCAGCAGAATAGCCGATAGGTCATCAACACTGATGCTCTCTAGGTAATCGGTGAGGCCACTGAGGCACGCGTCCGCACGCTTTGACAAGTTTTCGTACCGCTTCAGGAATGGGATCACGAACTGTTTGAGGTCCGACACGAACGTTGCTGGCGTCGACTGGTGACAAGTAGTTACTCTCAGTCCTTAAAAATCTCGAAAGTTACATAAATAGGAATTAGTTTAAGGATACTCCTACAACGATCATTCAGCATATTTGACAAATCACTGAATCATTAAGGCATCGACACTGTATCAAAAATACTCACTACATCTGTTAATGAAAGATAGGATGGAATAGTCTTCTTAATCACATAAGATACAGTCATAAATCAATGAATGACATTCAAAAGGAATAAATAATTTATACATGAGATGAAGATAATAAAAAGGAACGTCAAACAACACAAAAACATCCAGAGGCGCTATAAAATATTCCTTATCCCACCTCCTCTAACTGTATTTTAACAAATACAAAAGTATAAATAATTATCTTTCCACTCACCATCTTCATCAGCATAGTGCAAGTCTCCAGAGTGGACCACTTTCCACATCAGCCAGGGTGACACCTTCCACGTTGATATCGTATATAAGCGTATCGAGCGTGAGCAGATGGAACATAATGTTGTCCAAATTCTCCACGCCGCCGCCCACTGTGGCGAGCGTTACAAGCGTAAGCGCATGAGAGGCGAGCCCACTACGCTCCTCGATTTCGCGAGCGCGTTCATCGTACCAGGCGCTGATCATGGCGTCAGTGTCCGTCGGTGGAGCCGCCTCTGCTTCCGGGGTCGTGTCTTCCGACCAGTTGGAGCTCCATATGGATCTGAAAATCGAAGTTGAGTATTTCCCGGGAAGCTATACCTACCAGAAATTTGTCTGGACACTAAAAAGTATTTAAGTTATCCCTCCGAGTAGTACTAAAACATACAAGCAATCCAAGTTTCTTTTTTTGTATCGGAAACTACAAAGAGTATAAAATTGAGTGTTACATTCTCAGTCCTAAAAATACAAGTTAATCCAGAATCGCGTATAAAGTATTACTTCTTAAATAGTCAAGTTCGGTTTATGAAATATTTAGATTATTATTGGTCCGGAGAAGACCCTCAACAGTAGGATGATGTGATTATGAGAATATTATCCAATTTCAATTCTTGGAATGAGATAAATTTAACTACGTCTACATTAATAGTATCGATTTTAAGCTAACCTCACAAGCCTACGGCACATCCTGCCGAAAAACTTATAGTGATTCTGGTCTTCCGCCATTTTATTATCCATTCGAACGAACTTACCCGAAAACTATTGCCTGTTTCCTTCCTAATCCAATAAGTAAAGTGTGATTTTTACCATCAAAACAAAATATGAAATTCTATTGCACATTATTATGATTTCTAATAATATTTGATTAGATCTAAAGTGTAGGTACGAGTGAAATATAAGCGTAGTAAATCACCTGAAAATCTCCTTCCTGCACCAATCATGCTCGTACTCCGTCTGCTTGACCTTGATCGGCGAGTGCTCATCGAACCACTGTCTGAACGGATGTTTAGTCGGCAGCAGGTGCTGGTAGTCCAACGGGTTGACGGTCTCGGGCAGGTGTCTCAATACGGCCAGCTGCGCGGCGGGCGTGGTCAGCGCAGGCCAGATACACGTGAGCGCGGCCACGCGGCCCTCCTTCGCCGTCTCTGTGGCACTGTGCACCATACTGTGGCTGCGCAGCCGGTCGTACTCGTCCTTCACGTATGTCGACTTCTCGCAACGTATGATTGCCTGGTACATGTTTATTGGTTACACTAGTTCAAAAGATGTTTTTGCACACTATTGAATAATGGCTTCACTAAATGTATAACGCTGTGGGGAAGTCGGGCGTTTGCGTTCTACAAGACATTAACTTCTTACAACATATGACAGCCTGGTACATGTGAACCAATTACTGTCATACTACTTCGTCAACTGCTTAGTTTCAAGAATGGAAATAAGCTACTTACTGCCTTGGAAACTAAAAATTATGGAGTCAAAAACGTTGTGTGTTGTAAAAATAAAAGGGTTCGCTGTTAGTATGGCGCTGTGTAGCATACTGTGACTACGGAGACGGTCGTACACTGCCTTGGAAACATTTATCTTGCGTCCAAGTCCAAAACACAACATCGCCAATGTTGTCTTTGACCCCGTCTCATAAAACCTAAAGTCTCCAAGACAGTGTTTTGGTGGCAGCATACTGTGGTCCCACGCAACGTATCATCGCCCGATGTGGATCGGTTATTTTTTTTTAAATGAGCCTTATAAAAGGCACATAATCATCATCATCAGCTCATTAAACGTCCCCACCGAGGGGCACGAGCCTTCCCGTATAGGGTGATAATTATGAACGTCAAAAAAAACATTTCAAATACCAAAGAGCACAGAATTAATTTAAATACTTGAAAAAAAAGTGCTTCAATGTCTTCACTAATTCTAACTAACTCATTAAAACACACACACACAGCGGAGGACCGGGATATCTGGCGCAAAATGGGGGAGACCTATGTCCAGCAGTGGACAGCGATAGGTTGAATAGAAAACACTCACATACAAGCCTAACACATTTAGGATGCTATGGCTGCACAACCGGCCGTAAATTATACATCGATCTCTCACAACGTATTCACTTGGGACATCTGACTTTATAATACCACAAGTATACAAAAGAAGATAAAAATACCTCATAGAGCTTTAGACGCTCCTTGTAGAAGAGCATGACATGTCGGCATCGTAGCAGCTCACTCGTATACGCGTTCAGGTCCTCAAGCGTGATGTCATCCGGGTCCTTCAGCTCGTTCTCTTCTCGGTCTTTATTGATCTCTGTATAGAACCAATTATAGAAGCGTAAGACAACACCTTTACACTCAAGAATCGTGTCTGAGGTAACCCAACATCAAGTCGCCGGTCCTGACTACTTTTTAACTACCACGCCATGATAGATAACCCTATTGCTATGCTATACGGGAATACCTGTGCTCTGTAGTGAAACGGAAAAGACTGATGATGATGATTAAGATAATATATCCAGAATGCATACAGAATTATTATAACAAATAAATTGATGAAAAGCCGTGAAAACAATTTAGGATACTCTTGCAATATATGAGGGAAGTTGTCTTCATACACTCCACCTCCCATAAAACCTTCATAAAACTTCAATCAGTTTTTTTTTTACAAAAAATTACATTCTTAACTCTTTGACCGCCAATGACACCTTAAGGCGTCAGACACAATAGATTTTCCATTGTGCCTGTAAACCCGGCGTTCAATGGGTTAAGGATTTGTGAAAATTAAAACATATTGAAATAAAATATGTCGTTCCTACCATCCAATATTCTTTCATTTGTCAACTCCAGCCCGAATTGCAGCAACTCCTTGGCGGCGGGCAGCGTTTCCGGGAGCCTGTCCACGCATTGGTGTACTGCCCATATTTTCTTGGATACTTTGCTCTGTAATATTAAAAAATATATAGTTGCTTGAACATCATTATGATTTTAAAAATTATACATTAGGCCAAAATGTCCGCATGAATCTGCTTTCGAGTAAAATCTTTTTCTCTTAACAGACACAGTATTTTTTCTTAGTTATAAATGCTGCCAGTATTTTTGTACCCCAGCAGGGTCTCCTTAATCCTGACAGCATTTCGTGTTTTTTAATTGAGTACGTACGAATGCGCTAATTTTTAATGTTTATATATTTACCAAATATTTTTGTATTGCTTCAGTAGATACGGGGTTCTTTCTCCACTGCTGCTGGTAAACGAGGTCGCTGTCCAAATTAAACGTTTCAGCCAACGCCAAAGCTTCGCTGTAGTTGCCGCTTTCGATCTACGTAAATGCTATACATTTAATACATCAATTCTGAGAGTACAAAAATACTGAAAGTACATTTAATACAAAAATTCATTCATTTTCATTTTATTTTAAAAGCCCATCTGTCATGGATGTCGAAATGACGTTCATATTATGTTACTATAACATTGTCGTGCTAATTTGCCTCTCCTGGCTTTGGTAATGCAAAATAGCCTATATTCATTCGTTTCGACAGATAAATAGACAAATCAATTAGAATATAGGAATCAGACACACTGCTGTGTGTTTTACAATATTTCCGTCGTATATTAAAATAGTTATTCAAAGGCGTGAGCTGTTATAAAAAAGCTTAGGTTAGACAGAGTATAGTCAGTGTTTTCCGTCAACAACGCCCTGTGCCCGTCACCCAAGACGACAGATGTTAGGTCTCTCATACCCGGTAAGTACAAATATTAATAATATTTATTAGTGTTTTTTTATTTCTCATACAACTTAGGCTGCATAGTCACTTCCCATCAAGCATATCATAGCAGTCAAAAGCTCACAAATTTTTGATTTAAAAAATGTATGCTACGTGGAATGGAACGTTACAGACTGACAATAGTATACCTTTCTAGAGAACAGCTCAGTGGGCGTGGTGCTCCTGACGCCTAGCAGACGGTATATCCTCGACACGACCGTGATCCGCTTCGGCTTCGGCTGGAACGTCTCCATGTCGGTGATGGCGTACAGCACGGACTTCACCAGCTCCTTGCCTAATTCGTACATCGAGTCCTCCGTGTCCAGCTCCGCTTTCACCACTTCCATCTAAACGGCATATTGAGTATTATTTGTTAACGAATATTACCCCGCGGTGTTACCCGAGGTATAGGATATTCTCCCGCAGTAAAACATAACCTAAAATCTTTTCGTTATAAACACTTACTAGGACAGATAATCAATAAAATATTCTTCTGCAAGTATATTATTTTAATTTGCTTATAGCCAAGCTGCGTGGGAAGTCATAACAATTTCAAGGCAATTCTTTGAAGTTTTCGGGTTCGATCACCGGGCAGTACAAATATTTGTGTGCATGAACATGTCTGTTTGTATTGGTCTGGGTGTTTCCTATGTATATGTTTTTCTTTACAAAAAACCAGATGGCGCTGTGAGAATGTCAGTGATTATTTATTTAATAATTTGCTCCATTTAAGTAAGCATTATTAAGTTAAACACTTACACTTTCATCACTACTGGACTTCTTCGCCGGCAGAATGTTCGACTCGCACTCCAGCACCATGAACGCGCCATCGTAAGCGCACGTTATCTATCAACCATATAGATACAAACTTAATACTATAAAAAATATGGAGAAAAATATTTTAGCTAGTACTTTGCCATACCCGCAAATTGTCACTAAGTGGATAGTGCCATACTAAAATCTAAGAACCTTTGTACAAGTTGCAAATAAAACATTTGAATTTGAAGACTTCCAGACTTATAAAATGAGAAGTAAGTGTATCTATGTCAATGTAAATAGTACCTGTGGTGTTCCTTGGAAGAACTCTGGTTGCTTCCCCAAAATGTTGACCATGTCCTCGATGTTACAAACGGTCACTGCTCCACTAAACCGAGACAATATAATTTCCTGCAACATAAATAAATAATTAAATAGAATGTATTTATTTCAGAAATGTATCCATAGTGTTAGTAACAATAAATTAAACTTAAAAACTATGTTAGTACAAATAAGAACGATGATTGAACTTTGTGTCTTAGGCGAGCTGAAACTGAGTCCAGTATTTCGTGATATCACTGTCCACGTCCAGGCTCGCCGCGACCGCCTTCAGGAGGCTGTTGGCGCTGCCCCGTACCCGTTGCATAAGGGATGCAATGCGCTTGCGTACTATAGCCGAGAGGCTGTCCACCACAGCAGCTGCTAACATACCTGAGGCACTGCACTGACGGGGCAACCCCATCAGCCTCCTAAATGCATTGTTAAACTGAGTGCGCAAAGCCCCGTACGCTTTTTAGGTATAATTGGTCCACAGGCTGCACGTGTATAAGGAGTTAACAATTGAATAAGTGTTTATAAGTGAAAACATATTTATTTATATAATAAGAGCTTTATCTCATCATCCAGCTGTTTCAGAGATTATAAGGCGCGGGCCGCAGCGGGTTGCGCGCGCCGTGGGCGGGGGCACTGACCTGCGCGGCCACCAGCGCAGGCTGGCGGGCGGGGCGGGCGGGGCGGGGCGCGGGCCGCAGCGGGTTGCGCGCGCCGGGCGGGGCACTGACCTGCGCGGCCCACCAGCGCAGGCTGGCGGGCGGGCGGGCGGGCGGGGCGGGGCGCGGGCCGCAGCGGGTTGCGCGCGCCGTGGGCGGGGCACTGACCTGCGCGGCCCACCAGCGCAGGCTGGCGGGGCGGGCGGGGCGGGCGGGGCGGGGCGCGGGCCGCAGCGGGTTGCGCGCGCCGTGGGCGGGGGCACTGACCTGCGCGGCCCACCAGCGCAGGCTGGCGGGGCGGGCGGGGCGGGCGGGGCGGGGCGCGGGCCGCAGCGGGTTGCGCGCGCCGTGGGCGGGGCACTGACCTGCGCGGCCCACCAGCGCAGGCTGGCGGGGCGGGCGGGGCGGGCGGGGCGGGGCGCGGGCCGCAGCGGGTTGCGCGCGCCGTGGGCGGGGGCACTGACCTGCGCAGCCCACCAGCGCAGGCTGGCGGGGCGGGCGGGCGGCGGGGCGGGGCGCGGCCGCAGCGGGTTGCGCGCGCCGTGGGCGGGGCACTGACCTGCGCGCCCACCAGCGCAGGCTGGCGGGGCGGCGGGGCGGCGGGCGGGGCGGGGCGCGGGCCGCAGCGGGTTGCGCGCGCCGTGGGCGGGCACTGACCTGCGCGGCCCACCAGCGCAGGCTCGGGGCGCGGCGGCGGGCGGGCGGGCGCGGGCCGCAGCGGGTTGCGCGCGCCGTGGGCGGGCTGGGCGGACAGCGGGTGTCGCCGCACGCACCGCACCAGCGGCAGCCGCCACACGGACACCTCGCCGTTGCAGTGCACGCAGCCCAGCAACCCGCCATCGGGGGATATCTCCATTTGCACGATGAACGCCTGACAATGTACAACAAACTATAATACACACTTTGTACGATGTTTGTATGGTTGCTTACGTTCACAATTTTTTTTCTCAGAATGACTATGACTATCGTTCTTGTCTGCAGGTGGCCTTCACAGCTTCACCAGACAATTGGCGAGCGCAGATAGCTCTCAGCCCAAAAATATATGCAACGTGCCTAAGGGTGTCCCAGAGAGGGACGCGAACCTCGGCTTAGGGCGTTGCAAGGGTGCGGGCTAGGTAACCTAATATAACGTTCACAGTACAATAAATTGTTCTTTGGTATGTTGCTAAAGTCAGGCACGTCGTTGCTGGTATTTTTTTTTTATGATATAGGGAGCAAACGAGCAAGAGAGACACCTGATGGAAAGTGTTCATCTCCGCCAGGGACAACGGTGACACCAGAAGTGCCACCGGTGCGTTGATTGATTTTAAAGCCGCTGCCATACTGAAGTGGGGGGAAATGGACTACCGGAATTTGTACAAACCAAACGAAACACAGGTTGTCCCTATTTCACGCTGGAAACTGTACAAAAGTGGTATCACGCCGGACGAGCCAGTCCAATTTATGAGCTGCAGGAGTACCTACAGCTAGGCTCTACCACTGTATATTAGCACCACCCAGGAGTCACGTGTAAGGCATCGAGGGCTAAACCTTACGGACGCGAGCAGAATAACTCCCAAATTGTACCTTGTAATTGTTAAGGTGGAGTAGATTGGAGAATACAAAGTAGCACTTCACGAGACTATGTTTATTTACGTCAAAGTTACAAATTAGTTAAGGTTAGATGGATATCATTAAAAAACCATAGCGTAATTTCTTACCAAATTCTTAGGGCCGACGAATGGCAGATAAACTTGGAACCTCTCAGTGGCGAGCTGCGCCTCCAACTGGTCGGACACCACGCTCAACTTGTAAAACGGTCGTCGTTTCAGGATACGCCACGCTGTTATACCGCCTTCGCGGGACCATGGGTCCTACAATGATATATTTTTATTTCATAAAAAATTCATCTAGATATAGTAATATAACGGTATAAAGTTGTTTCTTTACATATCAAAGTAAAAACAATATTTTTTTCGGTCATACCTTCCCAGAACCTCGCGGCAAGCCAGCCACGTACAGCGTAGAGTGGGCGGCACTATAGCAAACCGCGCCCACGCCGCCCGCGAAACTAAAAGTATGATGCAGCTTGTAGCCGTCCGTCTGCGACACGAGGTAGCCGCGCAGCTTGCCGTCGTACGTCACCACCACCACCTCCCAGTTCCTGTGATGGGAGAATCTTTATAAGGCAGAATACAAATGGTCAAATACTGTATTCATTTTCAAGAGTCGCTTAAAAGATTACTGTCTTAAACTTTAATATTATCTGTGATATTATATTCCATTCTTGTTTTTGTTATTAGGGTTCCGTATCCAAATGGCAAAAACGGAACCCTTATAGATTCGCCATGTCTATCTGTCTGTCTGTCCGTGCGTATGTCACACCCTATTTCTCCGAAACTATGAGCACCACACTATTCAAACTTTGTAAGTACAAATACATATTACAAATACATATTATTATGTGAATCGCTATTATGTTTTGACTATAAACTTAAAAAGAAAAATATATTTTAGTGTTCCCCATATATTGAACCTAAACTCAAAAATATTTTTTCATCTTACCCACACGTGTGATGTATCAATGCTTAGCCCTTAAATTTTTTTAATTATATTATTTATCATTTTGTATTTTAACGTAATATACTAAAATCAAATAAAATTCAGTCACCATTTGTTGTCTTTGACCCGTAGCGGCATGAAAATAATGTCGGCAACGGCATGTGTATTATCTGTGCATTCCATTCCGCCAGGTCTTGAGCAATCCTATAACAAACATTGCAACAGGCTTCTTTAAATTACATATATAAGTTACACACAAATATATGAAAAAAGCCTCCATTTTATCCTAGCGTCTAAATAAATTAAATATAAAAAAAACATTGTACATATTAAAATTACTCGCCACTTAACCCATAATTGCTGAGCTGTGGCCCTCAGATAGTCAATTTTATCGCTTTTTTAAAAACCAATTTAATGTTTACGAATATATGACGTCACAACATGACGGTTGCTCAATTGTCGTGAAGAAAACATAATGATAAATTTGAAAACAGCCTTCGTATACATACCGCTGGTATATTGAACAGGTTTGAAGCGGTCAGGTCGAAAAAGCTAACAATACCATTCCCGTAGGCGACAGCCAAAAATGAACAATCTGGACTCCACACGAGCTTGCGCCATTGAGGATAAGCATCACGGCTAACTGAAAACAATTACAGCATAATGATCATATTATCATCATCATCAGCTCATAAACGTCCCCACCAAGGGGCACGAGCCTACCCGTATAGGGTGATTAGGCAGTCGTCCACGCAGGCCAAGTGCGGGTTGGACGACTTCACACAACCTTCGAATCTTCTTCGCAGGCGTGCATGAAGGTTTCCTCACGATGTTTTCCTTCACCGTAAGAGCGTCGGATAACGTACATATATTTTCGAAAATTCGAAAACACATTGGTACGTGTCGGGATTTGAACCTCAGCCCTTCTGGTAGGAAGGCGACAGTCCACACCATTGAGCCACCGACGCTCTACAGCATAATGATATCAAGCATTATTTACTATGATATATATATTTTAAAAATTATTATGTAGTAAATGTATTAATTTGAAATGTCTCGTGGTATTCATTCCCAAGAAGGATCTTGAACTTTAAGAAAAAATTGTGACTAATTACAGAAGAGCTTTTGATTATACACTTCTTTCAAAATGCGGCATATATTACACTGCTCTACGATTGGTCGATGTTGACAGTGGCAATGCTTTTGTTCGTAGATTTATGTACAATCAGACTTGCCGAACTATTAATTTAAAAGTTTTATTCATCTTAGTACATATAGAACATGTTTTCGAGTATTTTTATACTAATGATTGAAATACAAACTAATTCTAATAAAATAAATGTATTGTCCATTAATGTGTTTTATGCAAATATTTGTATTTATTCATAATGGGATTTATGAATTTCTTAATGATAAGTGTTTTATACAGTAGAATCCTTAGAAAGTTCATACATTTCCTAGAAATTTAATAAATTTGCGGTTCTAGTTATTCTCCGATGACATATAGACTAATAGGTAATTATGTAAGTGTAATTATAACTTTTCGAATTAGTGCAGTAGTTTAGGGGGCCTATTAAATACTTTATCTTTCCTTTTTATTATATAAGTATTTAAAAAGAACTTAAATCTTTTTTTAAATGATATCCTTCCAAAAACGTTTCATATAAAATGTTGCCAAGACGACCACATAAATTTTGCCTTGTGAAAAAGATCAGATATCATGTAGAGCCAAGCTTTTGAATCTACACGGCCTAATTCTATCGACTAATTTCAACGTTGGTGTGGACTGTTGCCTTCCAATCTGGAAGGCGCGGTTAAATTCCCGCCATGTACGAATGTATTTTTCGAAATTATATGTATGTTATCCGACGCTCTTACAGTGAAGGAAAACATCGTGAGGAAACCACGCACGCCTGCTAAGAGATTTAAAGGTGTAAAGTCGTCCAATTCGCACTGGGCCTATACACCCTGGGGGGCGAAACCTATAAATTTATGCTGGTTGTAGATTATAAAACACAGATAACATACCAAATTGCAGTACTCTAGCACTTCAGAAGTGGCCAAACAATTTGATGATCATCAGTTTGTCAGTGATGAAATCTGTGTATTTTAGATATCAACAAAATCTAAATTAGAACAGCTATTCAAATGAGGCTTTGTATGTTTAATAAGTTTATTATTGATATCATATCCTGAGAATATGAACTATCTGGTACATCAAAAACCAACTCTATGAGAGTTCAAAAAAACTCTGAAAGATGAAACACTTTGAGAAAAGGTAGTAAGCGCCCTTGCGTTTCGCTTGGCTCGTGTTGGCGTACTAACCTGTAGTTCTAGCAGCAATTGTGGCATATTCAGATCTCTTGGTTCTGATTTCCAATATATTATCTGTGAGGACAGCAATGACTTTGCCTTCATCCCCCAAAGCAATGTGCCATTTCTCATGACATTCTATATGACTGAAATAAACAAATGATATGAGAATTAAAAAATCATAACTTTTATTACTAAACAAGCCAAAATAAATTCAGAAGGAAGTTTACTATGCAAATGCATCGCAATATCTCACCATACATCAGAAAATGTTTCCACTCACTGTCTTAACTCTGATCACTTAGCTGTTTAGCTGAGACTTGAGTCTACACACTAAACATTCAATTCAATATATCTTGCAAACAAATAACATACTCAAATTTTCAGAATATTAAATAATGCAAATATTATCAACTGTTTTCTAATATTGACTGCATAAAAATCAGTATTATAATTAAACTTACGCTGTAATACTATCTATAAGACCTTTCTTTGGTCCAAAAAATTTTAGCCACTTCCATAGTGAAGATATATTTTCTGTAGTATGCCTTCTGGTTTTTGCTGAAAAAAATAATATTTTTTATGTAAAATTACTTTACAGATATGTGTTTAACCCACTTAAAACAATATGAGGAAAGATTTTGAATCAATAAATGTTTATACAATAACTATTCTACTTAGTAACTAGCTGTTCCCTGCGGTATTACCCAGGTATAAGATATTCTCCCGCAGTAAAACAAACTAATATAGCTACTTTAAGTCACGTTAAAGCGCGCATATCACACGACGCGCGGCCGCGAGGACCAACATTACTATATTTTAAATAAAAAGGCTTTGCTAATAAAAGTAGCCTTAGTTTTACCTTATTACATCAGCTACCTGCCTGAAAAAGTCCCATCCAAATCTGCCCACAGAGAGATCAGAGATCACTCTGAACAAACAGGTAGAAGGACAGACAAAATATATATTTGGCATATGTGCCATATATGTTATATCAATATTACAAACAGACACTCCAATTTTATTTATATGTACAGTTCCAGGGAAAAAAAACCCAACATAAATTAATCAATTTGTATCACATCTTCGGGCATACTGTGTATCAGAACATGTTAAACAAGACTTTTTATCCAAATTAGATTTAATGCTAAATATTTACTGAACTAAATATATTTTCCAGTTAAATTATGGACATTTGAACTTAATAAATGAATTTACAACTAACACTGGAGTATAGGAAGTGGTTCTTAAATGAACAACTTTAATTAGCCACACCCATTTAGCTACTAGTATTTTACTTTATTTCAAACTTTGAGAAACAAACCAATATAATACATTTTTAAAATGTCCCATATAATTCAAATGCAGATAGAAACACTAAACTTGAATTAAGAAAGCAAGTCAATCATGCTCAATATTTCAATGCATAGACCCTTTTGCATCAAAAAGGGTGTGTTGCATCTCACTTATTGATCCTGCACATCCTCTTTACTTATGACTTGCACACACATCAAAACATTCCACACAAATATGCATCCCTTTCACATACTATGCTTATATATAATATGTAGGAAACAAGCAAGTAGAAAAATAGTCCACTCCACATTCCAGATAATAATATATGCCCAGTTCCAAAAACTTTGGAAGAGTAACACAGAGTAATTAACAATTTGATTCGAACAATTCTAGGCATACTATGCTTTCCTTTTATTAAATCCCTTTGAAAGTATTCTTTTACGTCTTGATACGATTTAATAATCGGAAATCAAAAAAATATATGAATTGCTCTAAAGACATTAACCAGCGCACCGGTTAAGGTAATCTTTATCTTGACATAGACCATTTATTCAAACACTATATAGTAACAACTTAAATAAAACATACCACGTATTCTGGTTCCGGCTTCCATTCCGAAAACACGTATAGTTCGTGCAAGATGGATTTACTTTCTTCCATTACAGTTTTATAAGTTCACACAACTCACGCAGGGCGGTATACAGGTGTGCTCGCCCTGCCTAATCAATACCTAGACTCTAGCTAGCTATCTAGACGTATGTAAATACTAAATCAATACTATAATTTCTATTTACTATAGTTTTCTAAACGTATGCATCTCTCAGTTCGCTATTGATCCATATGTTTTTGACAGAAGAAGGGTTGTGCTACTGCAACATAAAACTGTTATCGAGGTGTATGGTAAAATGTTCAATACGTGAAATAATGTCTTTGATTTCCTGAAATAGCAAGTTTGTGTGAGTGAACATTAAAAAAAATATAATATACTAAGTTTATAATTAGGCTTCATGAAAGTAGGTTGAGTATCAATGTGCACCTTATGGTTTAATCTTCTAAGTTTATCTTTTCACCTAGTACAAATCATATTAGTAGATACATTCCATACAAAAAAAACATTATGATGCGAAACATTTAAAGGGCTAATCCTTGCTTTACTATTTCCACTTTAAGAGATATACAGTATTTAGAACTGTTTGAGTCATTGATGAATAGTCTTGTCTTAAGTAAAATGTTTATTAATAAAGTATCGGAAAGTTTGTATATTCATATAAAATATATTTAAAGTATATATCGACACGCCACAACACTGGTATGTCATGACATTTATAAGGACGTGTCATCATGCAGAACGTTCTAAAACCTTTCAAATTATTTTTATTTTATATCCCTGCACATAATATTACTTACTGTGCCTTGAACGCGGTATAAGATGAAGACCATTTGGATTGTGATAGATTGAAGAGATCATTATATATTAGAAAAAGGCTTACCTACTTTAATCCCTAGAGAATCCATATTCTTATATTTCATGGTGGATAATCTGAATGCTTATTTCAGAACGTAATTGATAATGTCAAATCCTAGTTAAATCCAATTAAAAAGAAATGCAAAGAGTATGTAAAGTAAGAGGCGGGACTTCCATAGAAAAAAAATTCTACACAAATGTCAAAACGGAGCAGAGATCTTGCACCAACTTAACGAAAGTATGCTGTCAATCGTACCAACATGAGAAATAACAAATAGTGTTTGCAGTACATCCTACATAGAATATATCGATATCGATATTCGTAACGAATATATATATATTATTATAAAATATTTTAAAATATTTTCAGAATCTCCATTTCGTTTTAATGGTAGAAGTAAATATATATTATTCTATACTTCTACCATTAAAACGAAATTGTATGATGAGTTAAAAAGTCAATAAGTCAAGACCATAATTTATGTTATTTATTAAACAGTCATAAATTTTTTGTACGTAGACTGGTATTCACACAAATTACATGGTTCCAGGGCACATCTAAAACCCGATTTTGTTTAGTTTTTCATAATTTTTATTTCTTTCTATTTCTATTTTCGTAGCAACTTCAGGATGAAAAATAGACGTCATTTGTCATGGATGCTGCACCAGGCTGAAAGTAAAACACGTAATATTAAAAGTTTTGAATAATTGTTTCAAACTTATTACTTTAAAATTTAAACTGCCTCCGTGGTATCAAACAACAATTGACTTAAACTACTATCTACTATAGTCTTGGTCAGAGTATACAGAAACATCAAACGACGGAGATGACAATCCTAGAAGAAGCAAGCTCACTGAATACTTGCCATTTATTACTTTGCTATACTCATTAGTTGAGACTTTTTATTGCTATCTGAATTTATCTGCTCAATTTCACTAATCGCACATTTTCTTTTTTGCATTATTTTCTTATTAATAATGTAGATAGCCGAAACAGCAACATACCTAACATTTTGACCCATAACTTACATCTGAAAAATATCGATATCGATAAAATGAAATATTCCGCACTATAGTGATGAACCGGCTATTTCGTAATTATCACAATAATATTATATATGTTTGTATAGTTTTAAGATACATCTTTAAATAACATCCTGGCTTCATCAACAGGAAATTTAGCCATAAAGTGGCGTTTGACTCCATCTTTTCTTCCAGATCTTAAGCCACAAATTTCACAGCGCCGATACTTCATTCTTACTTTAAATCCTTTCCAAGTCCTGAAATGATAACTTAAAGTCTAACAACGTTTCACTTCTATCCTAACCGAAAAAAACTTATGCGCATGAAGAAAACTCGTAAATATCACTTTCAACAGAATACAAAGATAATTGACAACAAAATTGACAATAACGCTCAACTAACTGAAACTAACCAAAAACTAACCGCGAAACAATCAAATTGTCAAATGAAGAAAGAGTGAGGCAGAGGAAGTGAGTGAGATGGCTATAGCCGCCATTAAAATTCTGCTCCGTTTCATAGTAATTTATTTTTGTATGGAGTTGCGACTGCCTGAAGAAATGTAAATGTCAGTTCATGCCATAGAGTATGGTTCATGCCTTGCAACTTAGAATTTATACTAGTTTTTGCATATTGTAAAGCATATAAGTTGAATGTCAATATTTTAATTATTATTTTCGTCTGTGTTAAATTAAACAGTCATCCAGGAGGCTACGATTTAATAAGTAGAATAAAAATATAATGGATATTCTCAGTGCAATTTACTCTAAGGTAAATTATATTAAAGTTGTCTTTAGCCATGGACATACACTATTTTTTATATGTCCATGGCTATCAAGATAGGTTTCTTCGATACGATGCACCCAAAATAAAGAGAAATCAAAATATTATATTATTATTTCTTTTAGCCTTTTTACGAAAATGAAAGACATTTACGTTTTTGGGAGGACTATCTAAAGAGCTTAAATAAGCTTGAGTTTGGAACTATATCTGACAAATTAACTGTGCCTGTATTAGTTCCAATTGGTAGCAGGATCTTATTTAGAGGAGAACTAAAGCATACAAATGAAGTGACTGTTGCCCTTGGAGCAGGGTACTTTACCAAATGTTCTACCGCACAAGCTGAAATTCTAAGACAACACAGAATAAAAGGTATTTATTTTATCCTTGCATTGCTATTATTTTAATAAGAAAATCAAACAAAAACAAACAACACACATTTTTTCATTTACAGATGCTGAAATGAAACTTGATATGTATCGAAAGGAAAAAGAATATCTTGAAAGTCAGACATTATTTCGGAAAGAAAATATTTATAATAAATCTGGTGAAGAAATAATTGAAGAATATTCAGAAGAGGAGGATAAACTATGGAGGAAACAGCATAGGGAAAATGTTAGGCTAAGCAAGATAAAGACGAGATTAGAGAACAAAACAGAAGAAGTCATTACAGATGAAGAACTATGGAACAGGTTAGAAGAACTTGAGCTCCAGGAAGAGTTGGAAAATGAACTTGTCAAGAGTAGTGATGAAAGTACAGCAGATTCCATTTCTACAGATTTTTCCAGTAATTTGCCACATACAGAACAATATGCTTATGAACAAGGGAATGAAAAGCCAGAACAAATGAATAACACAAAAAAAAACACAGATGAAAATTCCAAGATGAACTTACTACAAAAAGTAATAGACAAACAAAATGAATTGGATGAAAAATTACAAGAGCTTAAAACTAAAAAAAGAAATCAAAGTAAAACTGAAAAAGACTTATTATCTAGGTTAGATGAGATGGAACAACTTGATGAACTTGAAGATGAAATGGACAGGTAGACTAAATCTTATGTACATTTGTTTAAATATTTATCAAATACCTATCTTTATGATTATCAACATTTGAAGAGTAAGTTTACTAAATATTCATGTTTTTCAGATTAGAAGATGTTATAAATTATGCAGATGAAGATATGGAGTATAAAAATGATGAGGAGGAATCTATGAAATCCCCAGCACCTGTTATCAAACAAAAAGTGTCATTTGCTGATGAAGATGACAGTGAAACAATTGATATTACTTTTAAACATAGTGATGTTCTTCCAAACAACAAACCTTATGACCCTAGTAAAGGTTTACAAAAGCCAAGTGATTTATATAGTGCATATGCAAGTATATTCAAAGAACCTACATCAATTTTGAAAAAGAACAATTATGTGGATAGCATCAATGATCAACCTATGAGAAATGCTGAGGACAAAAAAAAAAAACCTAAAGTACATTTTGTGCATACCGAAGTTAATGATGATACTGATGTGAAAAAAACAATAGTAATAAAAGATGTGGTAGAGAGAGTGATGGACCCAAATGGAATATAGTTGATAACGTGAAACAAGACCTACAAGCTTATTTAAGAAAAAAAGAATGCAAAAAAGTCATTCATAAAACTTAATTACATTATTTTCAACATTTTATTTCACATATTTCTTACTTTGATATTCATATCACCCTCTATCCTCATTTAAATTGAGGAGCCTAAAGGTACTATGGAAAATTACCAACAGATAGATTTACCCAAATATATCATATGTATTTAAATTTGGGTAAATCAATTTGTTAGGTGTAATGCTTTAATTTTGAAGGTACATACATCTTATTATAACTGCTCTATGTAAGTGTGCCTTGCTGTGAGTGGTAAAGTGATAGGATGATGATATTTAATATGGAAAACAGACTGAACCCATGCACTTAAAAATATTTGTATTGCAGGAAGAACTAACCTATCATCTATCTATTAATTATAATACGAGATATTCTGCTTGGCTAGCTAAAGGGAAATTAAAATTAATGACAGTATGTATCTACAATTTTATTATTCTCGAAAAATCATTAAATCAATTCCTCCGACATATTAAAACACCGATATTCTCAAGCGCCATCTAGTCCAAGTCTAAATAAACATCAAGCAGTATTTAATTTATTTTTTAATTAAATAAAATGGAATCACGTAATTTAATATTTTAGTGCTTGTGTCCATTATCTTAGATACAATCAGACTTGCTGAACTATAAATTTAAGTTTTTAATAATAAACTTAAAGTTGTTCAAACATTTGCACACTGACTTTATAATTCAATGCATTTGATATACTACATTGCTTTGCTTAAAAAAAAGTCATGTCAATTGTCAGTATGACATCTGCACAATTTTAAGGTTATTTATTTATATGTTAAAAACTGAAATACTTCCATAACATTTGTGACTCAAAATCTATTTAAAACTACTTGAAATATTGCAATTCTTAAATATGTTGACTCGTAACTGGAGACATTTTTGTAGACGGTATTCGCAAGCTATTACTTTTAGGACGAATGAAATATCGCCTGTAAGTTCATGGTTAACCTTTAATTAAAAACAAATTGATCTTTCAGTTTTTGTGTTAATGATTCATTTTATTGGTTACAGGCTCTGCAAAATGACAACCAGATTGGACTCTTCTATAACGTGGAAAATGATAAATGTAAACAGTTATTCGCTCATGGAGGATTACCAAAGAGTTTTATGAAGCAGACAAAACATTTACAGAGACTGCGATCATGATTCGCCAGCCGGCTCTTGACCTAATCAACTGTATAAACACACCGATTTTGATAAGCCAGTTATTCGTTATGTACTCTGTATCCTTTTAAAAAAGATTCAGCATACTACATTTACTTACACATTTTCAATCTTTCATAATAACAGTCTTTATTTTTTTCTCAGCCTCAGGCCCTTCACTCTTTGCACTCTTCTTTTGGTTAGAAAAAGAAATGTGTAGAAACTAAACGATTTTAGGTTTCGAAATATGATTAACAATAATATTTTATTCATGAATAAAATAATATTCTTAAAATAAAATCAGATGGTGAAAAAGGGAATGGCAAATCTCTTACAATGGCTCATCTCATTCACTACGCCCATGAAGAGGATATCTTATTGTTCATGTCCCTTGGGTAAGTGAAATTACAGTTTAATTACAATTTATATAAGTAAAGTTGTATAAAGCAATGTCTATTTAAAATTTTCAGTGTCAGAATGGCTAAGACGAGTTACCCGACACAAGGAGATGTCTAATTCCCAGACTCGTGAAGGCTTTGTAGACCTCCCATTAGATGCAGCTGCTTGGTTGGTACATTTTAAATCACAAAACCAGTTGATTCTAAAAAATTCAGAGGTAATTATTTTACAGAATATATATTTTTTTGTTTCTCTTATTATTGTAATGCTTCTAATGTTTCTTTCTCATGTTTAGCTAAAACTGTCTAAAGAGTATGTGTGGAGTAAAAGAGAGAAGACTGAAGCGGGTGCTCCACTGGCAGAACTTGTGGAGCTGGGCATCAATCGCATAAAGTATGCATGCGATGTCATTGGTGCAATAGTACAGGAGATAAAATTACTTTCCAGTAGCAAAGTGTATGTGGTGTATAGAGTTTGTTTAAATGATTTGATAAGCAATGTGTGTATATAACAATTGCCTGATTACTTTTAAGGTGCAAGACATTTGTTGCTGTGGATGGTTTTAACGGTTTTTTCTATCCACTCACAAGATTAAGGACTCCTACTAAGAGGACAGTAAAACCAGAAGAGGTCACATTAACAACATCCTTTTTGGAACTCACTAAAAATGACTGGGTACTTATATATTATTATTATTTTTAGTGAACATTTTGTTAGTAAATACTAATAACATTATGTATGATTACTAAATATAGTATTGCAAATATATGTTTATACAAACCTATTTCTTATTTTACAGACAAATGGTGTCATATTATTATCTGCAGATGAGCTTGCAGTTCCAGATGACTGTCAGGAAAGTTACCTCCCCAAATATCTACTATATAAAAAAGTAAGTTGCAACTAATTGTGATTGTATTGTTTCCCATTGGTATTCATTTTTACTCATAATAGAGAATCCCTTAAGATTTTTTTTATTTTTATGTTTTATATCATATTGTTATATTAAAAAGTAATTAATTCGGATTGATTATTAATTTTATATAGTATGTTGTGTTTAACTGATATAGTACAATTATTATTATTTTCCATTAGCCAGTATTCAATAGCTATGCAGTGCATGATTGATGACCTTGTGCTTTATATTAGGCTATTAAAGGCTGATAATGATGATGCATCCAAAATAAATAGGTGTGAATGTGACAGTATGAAATACTTTAAAACAATATTTGTATTGACAGGGATTTGAGCACTTGGACCCATTTGTGCCTGTACAAGTCGGCAGATACAGTGATAAGGAATTTTTGTCCTGTGCCAACTACTACAGAGATAGACTGTGGCTACGAGGACCACCTGAAATCGAGACTGAGCTGAAGCTTACATCAGCCAGCAACCCTTATAGATTTATGGAACAGTGTGCCCCATTATAAATATTTAATTGCGTACTTATAGTTTAATAAAAATTTTAAACATGAACATCGTTTATATTTTCATATAAAACATTATTATTATAAACCTTACCTAATTTAATATCAGGAGCAGGTATCCAACTAGATTTTATTATTATCTGATTTCCAAATCAATGTTTATAATATGTACTTTATAAGATTTTATATCATCTTTAATCATAAATCAATAAACACTAAAATAAAAAAATTACACTAAATTTTACGATTTCAATAATTTATTTACTGATTCTTTAAAGCTACACATTTACACTTAAGAATCTAGACATCATATCCAACAATGTGGCGTTTGCCAATGCATTCTCCGACGTAGAACCAAAAGAGCACCTCCGCGCCGACGAGTGTGTTCAGGGTAGCCGATTTCACAGTTTGGTTCTTCCAGGCACCACTCTTGGCACTTGAAAGCAGCTTGCCAATGCCAGCTCTGATTTGAGGGATCTCGCTAAGTTTCGGTGGTGCCAGTTCAACTTTAGCATACTTCATGAAGATATTGAATTTTGGGCGGGCTTGACTTATAGCCGCTGAAAGATACAATAAAAATGCTCAGTATAACCTTAAAGTGTAATGTCTATTGAATTTTAATAAAGGCTACCTACATATAAACTAATATAAAATTTTGTGTATACGTGAACGTAAACTAAAAATATATACAAATTAAGCTCTAAAGTGCAGTATTGCATGCATTTCGTGAGTTTAGAAGGTGTATTTATTTATTACATAATCTTTGAGTGCAATAACATCAATAGTATTAAACAAGACATAATACTTACAGTTTATCAATGACGGCAATTTTGCAACGGCTCCAGCCATTTTGATTCTTTGATTAAAACAAATGAATTAACAACTTCTAACAATTTTTATATTCGGAATTCACGAGATCTTATTCTATAATTGCGGAAGTTGAACTGTCATCTGTCACTTGTCAGCACAGAGTACTTTAATTTGTCAGCCAGCCAGCTCTTACCGCAGCGCTCTTAAGTGAAGGAGGGAGGAAAATAATTAATTTAAAAGTGATCTTTATCTTTGCTTTAATTTTAAATAAGAACTTTCATTTTTAGCTCAGCCGTAGAGCTTTTTAAAAAAAAGATAATTTTAAATGCACTTTGTGTTGCCTTTCTTGTACATTTTTGAGTCGGATTCACAAAAGAAGTTTTGTAAGTGTTGCCACCTAGAGCGTCGGTGGCTCAGTGGTGTGGACTGTCGTTCCTACCAGGAGGGCTGAGGTTCAAATCCCGACACGTACCAATGTGTTTTCGAATTTTCGAAAATATATGTACGTTATCCGACGCTCTTACGGTGAAGGAAAACATCGTGAGGAAACCTTCATGCACGCCTACGAAGAGATTCGAAGGTTGTGTCTGAAGTCGTCCAATCCGCACTGGGCCCGCGTGGACGACTAAGACCTAATCACCCTATACGGGTAGGCTCGTGCCCTCGGTGGGGACGTTTAATGAGCTGATGATGAAGTGTTGCCACCTGAGTTTTAGAAAAAGGGACATGATTCTTTCAGCTTTTTGTTCTAAAATGCTGAAAGAATCATGTCATGTAGACATTTTTATTTTAGAACGTATAAAAAGGTCAGTATGCGATGAATGAGCAAAAAATACTTGTTAGCATGCCCAAAACTTCATAATTTGGTAATATTTTCAAGACAGTGAAAAAGAGCTAGATTGCTCTTTTCGATTATCGTTAAAAATCGTTAAAAAAGGAGTGATATATACCAAAAAGTGCTAGATCTAGCTATAAAAGGGCTAAGGTGGCAACACTGGAAGTTCCGCAGACGCGGCGCTATAATTGCACAACGTAATCAACCACATCAAACTAATTATATTTATAAAATTATCAAACGAGTTTTCAGTTCAGCCATATCGGCTGAATGGAAAAATTTAGCTCCACAATCGTAAATATTATTATTTTTTATGACTTTGGTTAACTTGGGTAAATATCTGTTAAATGCGATGGTCATTCGCAGTTATGGCAACATTGAATGCTACGTCGAACACTACTGTCAAATCGGTGAGGCAGCCGGCTGAATTTTTACACTTTGTTTTCGATGTTGTTCACCGAGTAGGATCATTTGAAGTTTGCATTATCATTAATAAATAGATCAGAGATTTATCTGATCATTTGGATCAAAGATGCTTACCAAAAGTAAGTGTCTTTATCTATCTATCTAATTCCCTGGCGTGGGCTTTAGCTCTTTTTTAAAGATTTAAAATGTTTTTTTAGAAATCTACAACATTTAGAGCCTTTTTAAATTATTTCTCATCATTCACTGTGCTGGAGTGGTTAAAGGAGTTTATTGTTATTTTGTTGTAAAATGTTTGGGACACGTCAGTGTATTGATTGACGCGTCGCCGGTGGTCACTGTAAGCTAGGTTAGACTATGAAAATACGGAGCCTGTCATTATATCAAAATTATTCTAATTTTACATATGAAATATAAAAAATAGAAATATGTAAATTTTTACGCACTACATTAATTTAAACTTATTTATTTCAGCATTATGTGTGTTAGTGCTAAGCGCTCTAGCGCTGTGCAGTGCCAACATCCTTCAGGGCACTATAGATGTGAAGCGCTTGCAGGCAATCCTTCAAGAAGGAATAAAAACAAAGGACATAGCTTCATTGTACTACTCTATTAAAGGTTTAAAAGATCTTAAACAACCACTTCCTGATATTTGTAAGGTAAATTGTTTACTTTCTATAACATTTTTTTTTAATTTATATGAAATAAACTATAAGCTTTTGTAATCTGAAATTTCACTATTATTATTAACTTAGTGCCAATATATTTTTTATATAGATTTTTAATCATAACTTTTCTATAGCAAAGAGGAGTTTGGACTAAAATTATAAATGTTTACAGGATTTGAACAGTATCAAAGTCAATATGGAAAATGTAGAGCAGACATTCTTTTTATCGAATGCTGCTGAAATGACAGGATGCCAGAACTTCTTGTCTCCAGACATTCTGAAAGCACCATCACAAATAATGGACAAGAAGGATGTTACACTGCAAGAGCTTTACTATGCCATATTTACTTTAAAAGCCATTGGAAGGGAGCAACATACAATAAGAAGATGGATTAAAAATCTTATTCAGCTACTAAAGAAGGATGATTCACCCATCAAGTAATGTGGCTTTTAATGTTAAAAGGCTTTTTACTATGATAATAGTGATGCTTGGTAAAAGTACATCTCAGAAATTACCTTGCTATCATGGTGTTAAGTATATAGGGACCCTAAATTAACCTTAAATGTAATAATGTATGGTGTGGCCATAGTGTCCCACTGGGGAAACACTGCTCATAGCATGGTTATGTTTCAGGCAGTATAAAGCTAATAATTATGGGATGTTCCTATTCGCGTAACCATGTGCTGGGCCGCTTTTCTACCCAAACATTGTTAGTCTACCAAGCCGCCCCCACAACGCCCTAAGCCGAGGTTTGAGTCTCAGTCTGGACCACCTTGGCTCATGTTTAATTTTAAGGCTGAAAAGCTATCTGCGCTCATTATTGCCCGTTGAAGCTGTAAAGCCATCTCGGCCAACAGCAGTAAGTCATTCGAAAAAAGTATACTTAAGTGGTCAAGACTTTGTTGTATTTCTTCCAGCTATGGTTATGTGTTCCTCCTTTGTGAGCAATGTTGTGGACCATGGCAGATAGCCCATGCAGAGGTTCTCTTAGCAGCTGATGAGAGTGACTCCAAAGCACTGCACTTTGATGGTGGACTGCCCGCTACCTCACTGCTGTTGTCTACTATCATAAGGTAGGTTGAAATAACTAAAGCTAGCTAACAAACAGTTTCAATTGTGCTAACACAAATTATTTATATGCTCCATCATAAAATTATAAAAAGAGAAACTATTAAAATTATTGATGAAGTAATTGTTTATTTTTATATTCAAATACTGATATATTGACTCTTGGCAATACCTTGCTATTATTTGAAATAACAATTAGAGGTATAAATTAGAAGGATAAAATTCTATGTCCCAGTGACAGCAATTTCGCATGTGGCCTAGTACATGACATGAAAAATATCTTCATCAGGGGTAACATGAAGTGAGATTATTTTAGAGATCCTTTGTGAGATTCCACCAAATTTTTTTCATCAGAAATACTCAAGGATTCTATTATAATGGTTTAAAATGGTATTTAGAATGAATTGTCTAATGGTGTTACCAGTTAAAATCTACCATAAAACACAAACAAATACAAATTTTACTACTGGCCCATTGATTAAATTGAACTTTATGTGGGTAAAGTAACAAAAGTGATTTGCTTGCAGAACATACAAGCAACAGAAGAAGCCGTCTCCCCTCACGGAGGAGCAGCGGTACATGTTCGCCGAGTACATCCTGTCCCGGCGGTCGGTGAACACGCCGCGCGGTGCCTCGCTGTTGATTGAGGCGGCGCTCGCCATTGCCGACGACCAGGTATTTGAACCACTTCAATATATATCTCAATATTTTTACGTACTTTACGCACAGTGGCCCACTTGAAGGACTAAGTGCGGTAACCAACCCCAGTAAACTTGTAACAAAGTTCTATGTACAATGTTTTTTTAATGCACCAAACATTAATGTGCTTCCTCATCCTGGGGTTTTGGGTTCTAATCCTACAGGGAGACCAGCCAGATGATTGATTGGTGGACAAAATTTTCGACAATATTAAATAGTTCTCCCGCAATAGCAAATGAGCAGATAGTGCAAAGTGATTTCTTTTAAATGGAATCTTTTCCATTAGTTTTTAAATGCATGACCTCCAAAAATCAACACTGTCGAAATTTTCTTAAAATTTCAAGACAAACTTATTTTATCTTGTTGCAGCCCACACCAATCAGTATTGTAGTCAAAGGCAAGAAGTACGTGACATCGGAATCGGACAGCGTCGAGTTTTCCATCACAGACTTGCTCGGCCGGCCCGTGCCTGGCCTCAAGCCTGATGACGTCATTGCCCAGTCCGGCACCCGCCTCGCCGATGACGTAGTCGTCCTCTCCAAACAGCCTCTGGCCCAGAAACCAAACGAGCCGACTACTTTCGTCCTTAACCTCAGCAAAATTAAGGCTCAGTATGGATTGTACAAGATAGCGCTCAGTGCGGCCGGTAAGACGACCAGTGTGAATGTGGCAGTGCTCGGTGAAATTCAAGTGTCTAATATTGAGGTCGGCATTGGTGACGTGGACGGAACCACCAGCCCGAAAGTGACAACTGTGACATATCCCAACAAGCTTACAGACAAACTGCAAGCTGATCATCTGCAAAAGTGAGTATAGCTTTGTTTAAATTGTCAATTTTAAGCAAACCAAAAGTATTATATTATTGTCAATTACACCTCAAACTGTGTTGACATTTTTAGGGCATTTCAAGGTGCTCTAGCGCTGATAGTATTAATCTGAGTATACCTTGATTAGAAAATGAACATTATCCCTTCTAAAATAAAAATGAAATGAATGTAAGGTTGTTTGTAACGAAAAACTGAACTGATCACTATTAGACTTTCTACATAAATTTTTCGCGGTATTAAAACTAACATTGGATATTTTTCTTTAAAAAAAATGGGCAAATACCTCATAAAGCTACTGCAAAGCCATCGACCATCTGTGGCCGTATCCAATCCAATTGACTTGTTTCGGCTGTTTGGATCTTTTCTATATTTATTGAAGTGATCTTGAGTTACCCGCCGTAACTGCCTCTATGGTTTAGTAGTTTGAGCCAAGAGTTTAAATCACTGCATAATCCGTGAGTCCATGTGAAGGTATTGGGCGAGTTCTCCCAACTTTCTTCGTGATTGGGTCTAGTTTGTTTGCTTCAAGCTGTAAGCCTTACACTTGAAACAACAGTACATTTTTTGGACCCAATACCAATTCCATAGACCTTACCGTTTGCGTGCACCAGAGGTGCGGATTACAGCTTGAACGTCAAGCTGTAATCCTCACCAACCTATAGCTATATTTCCGAAACTAAAGTGGTACTATTTTTTTGACTTGTGGTACTATTTCAGTACTATTTTTAGCGTTGTCGAAAATTCGTTTTAATTGCGTTTTCAAATATGAGGATTACAGCTTGAAGCACACTCTAGTTTATCAAATCCATTTTTCTTAATTCTTTCTATATCCAGGGTGACGCTGAAGTTCACGGTGCGCGACAAGTGGAACAAGCCGGTGGTGGTGCAGCAGGCGTTCGTGCGCGTCGCCGGCGCCAAGCCCGACCTGGAGACCATCTTCGTGGCGGAGCCCGACTCTACCAAGACATATAAAGTCGACTTGGTAATCACATATTTAGCTATTTATATTGGATATAGCGTGACAGGTGAAATGAGATACTTTTGTTGATTAAAAAGACAATTATTTCCATATAGATTTTAGTGCACCATGGCGTATGGTGTCACGGTGTATTAAACAACTTTTATAATTAATGTACTTGTAATACCCTACTTGAACTAAAAAATAATTTAGTTTAAAAAGGGTTACTTGTATTAAAAAAAATAAGCATTAAATTTGTGAGTAGTCATAACAACCGTTCAAGGTATTAAATTTTGTAATAAGCATTCCAGATTAATTTTTGAACCAAGTCTACACTGCATTCACATTATTTTTGAGTTCCAAAGAAGTATACAAATGATTGTACTTGATTGTTACTCATAGAAAACACAATGGTCAAAACAGTGATACAAAATGGTTATTGTTCTTCTTTATTTTGTAAAGGAAAAAATAATAAACAATTATTTATAATTAAACTATTGATTTTTAAAAGATTATTTTTAAAAAAGAATAACATTAAAAGACAAACAATTTTCAATAATATGGATGGTTAAAATCGACAGAAATAGGGACATAATAGGACATCCATTGTATAAGAAATTTTGTAACTCGTATAACTTCAAACTATTGTAATGTAATTATTTCAACTTTTAATATATTCTTCCTTTTAAAATTTTAGCTAGTTGGTCCAACTCGATCTTTGAAACCTCGTGATGGTGAAGCCCCGAAGCCAACGCAGGTTCTGGGACTAAAATATTTGGATTGTGTGAAAGTTTTCATGCCTATGTTCTGGTTTGAAGGAGCCAATTGTGATTTCAATGTCAAACTTGTTTGTGGTACAGGGCTTGGAACCAATATTGCGCTGCTTTTGTTTCGTTAAACTGTTGAAATGCTTTACAAAGGGCTTAATGTATGCTTCGTGATGGCAATACAAAGGTTTAGGTATATGTACTCAAATGTTATATTTACAAATGACCTCTATGTAAATGATTTTATGTGCTGCTGCAAAATAAATTATTAGACTCTGTTGATAGACATTTTCTATCATATGCTCATAATAAACTGGACACACAGAAAAAATATATATGTTTTACAGTAAATTATTTTTAATTAATTTATTGCTTTTAAAATTTATAATAAATAGGTTCTGATAACTGACAAATTAAAATAATATTTGTGTGAATTTAAAAATATGTCTACCATATTAAAATAAAATAATATATATTTTTAATACGCTAGGAATGCTTCACCAACTGCTCCAACATCCTGTGATCTATGTTTAACAAATAAACCATCGAATTTCATCAATTATATCGCTGGTGAATCAGGTTTTTCCCATTTAATGTTTGGTGATGGTGATTCTCCATTAATAGTATTTTTATGTTATACTGTCGCCCTCCTACCGGGAGGGCTGAGGTTCAAATCCCGCTACGTACCAATGTGTTTTTGAATTTTCGAAATTATATGTACGTTATCCGACGCTCTTACGGTGAAGGGTGGAATGGGTTTAAAAATTACGTACATAAATTGAGAGTTCATTTGGGATAACAACAAACACAAATAACTTTGCACTTTTTAAATATTATAAAATTATGACTTAACTATCATGATCAGTAATCGATACTGAACCTTCAATTTATTTTTGTGCAGAAGTTAAAAAAATGTTGTGTATAGGTACTTTTTTATGTAAATGTATACACATTATTCATAGAAATACCCAGACCAATACTAACAGACATTTTAATGCACACAAATGTTTGTACTGCCCGGGGATCGAACCCGGAACCCTTGGTGAAGTAGCCGACGTCTCGACTCGACGTCAACATACAAACACAATCATCATCAGCTCATTTAATGTCCCCACCGAGGGGCACGAGCCTACCCGTATAGGGTGTTAGGCCTTAGTCGTCGACGCGGGCCCAGTGCGGATTGGACGACTTCACGCACAACCTTTAAATCTCTTCGCAGGCGTGCGCTGGTTTCCTTACGATGTTTTCCTTCACCGTAAGAGCGTCGGATTACGTACATATATTTTTCGAAAATTCGCATTGCATCGCACACAAAAACACATTGGCACGTGGCAGGATTTGAACCTCAGCCCTCCCGGTAGGAGGGCGTCAGTCCACACCATTGAGCCACCGACGCGTGTGTGTCAGTGGATATCTATTTATTTATTGATGTGTTCAGAACGTGGGCACGCTGTCGAAGCACCTGGGCGAGTCGGGCGCGTACTCGCTGACTTTGCTGCTCGGCGACAGCGCGGTGTCGACGCCGGTGGCGTGGCAGCTCGGAGACATCGTGTTCAACTTTGGCCGCGAAGCCGTCGTGCCTGGTTAGTTTGTGTCTTACTTATTATACTCTCTCTTCAAGCTATCGCAGTCCACTGCTGGACGATGGTCTCCCCCATTTTGCGCCAGACATTCCGGTCCTCCGCTTTTCTCATCCAGCCATCCATCCATATTATACTCTAGGGCCTACTTATAATATTCTAGAACGACATCACTGTATTCTATAACAATACTTAAGCGTTCACTTAAGTAGATTGAGAAAGGGATAGTAATTATTGTTATTTGGGTTTCCAGGGGCTATTCAGGCTTTTACAGACCTGTAATCACCTCGACCTAATAGATCTTTTGTGACTCGCTCCTCATTTTAGAGTTTTCTTAAACTTGGGCACTTTTCAGGAAACTCAGATTCTGCCCATCTTTATAGATTTGATATCACTTGAGCATAAAAGGTAGTAGTAGAGAAAGGGATAGCCCTATATTGGATAAATAGCACCACCCTATTCTAACTTAAGTAAAGATCAAAGATGGAGTCTCCCTTTAGAACGGGCCTAAAATGTATATATTAGGTTTAGTCTATACGAAACACTTTTATCGTAAAATTAAAAGGTTTAACCTTTTTAACTAGTTTGAATATACCTCCGGTTCTGATGATTCTGTTGAGGTGACTCCAGGAAGAAACAGAATTATTTTTTCTTATTACGGAATTTAAAGAGTATGAAAGTATATTTCTCGTAAATGTACATTTAAGTATACGTAGGATGGCTCGTGGTGAAATTTATTTAATATCTTTTATTCCAACGGTAGGCAAACGAGCACACGATCATCTGATGCTATGTGACTCTTGACGTATTTGCCATCGATAACGATAAGAAGGGAAAAAACCTTTACCATTGTATTTATTTATTTATTTAAAAAGGTACACCAACAGTATAAATACACAACATTTAGTTAAAGGTTAAGGTCTGGTACATATAACCTTTATAGGCGTACACAACGTTGATAAACATTAGAATAACAACACATGAGATAAAAAAACTAAAAATGAAAATAACAATACTAATCAGAAACACTAACAATACTGGGATCACTTACCAACCTCGAGAAAGGCATTAGTAATTTACTCGAGGTGACAGAATGGTCCATATAACTTTGAACCTACAGACTTGCTATTCCTGCACAAGTTATTGAATAATAGGATAAAATGCCAACATCTTCTATCTAACATCAAACTTAATGTCCCATACAGATGTCCTAGATATCATAAATCCAAAATTTTTTACATACAACCATGCAAAACTAATTTAGGTCGACATCACCCGATATCACGAATCTGTTCTAATTATAACGAAATAGCTTCTGAATCAAACATTGATATCTTCCGCGATATAGTCTGCACGTGTTCAGACATAAACTGCTGACCATCTCGGAGAGAGTGATTAAGTTTTTGTGTAATTTAATTAATTATTTAACTGTTGTCATCGGTGAATGCTGTGTACACTGTTATTGACATACATACTAGTCTGAGTTGTAAAGAAATTGTGTACTTTTAATGTTTGTTGTATGTTGTTTGTGTACCTATTTAAATAAATAAATAACCTAAACACCGACAGAAAATTGTATTCCTTTATAGGTGCGTCGAGCAAATCGTCCGGGCCATTGGCTGAGATAAGGCACGAGTTCCGCGCGGCGGAGGCGCGTCCGGCGCGCGCGGTGTCGGACGTGTTCGCGGGCGCCGCGGCCGCGCCGCTGCTGCTGCTGCTGCTGTGGCGGCGGCTCGCCGTCAACCTCAACAACATGCCCATATCGATCAGCGCGCTCCTCTTCCATCTGTCGCTCGGAGGTTACCATTCATTTATACACAACTAGCTTTTGCCCGCGGCTTCGCTCGCATTAAATTCGGGATAACATGGTGCTTACATTTATCACTACATTTACATTTCCCCTCCTTCCAACTTTAAAGTTTCGGGTCAATTTCAAATTTTTTTAGCAAAAAATATGTTATAGTGAGCTAATTTTAAAAGATAGTCATATGCTGTCGCGGACTTTTTTGTAGACCTTTAAAAGGAGAACAATACTCTCATACATGACTTTTGCGAAACTTTAACCGTTTACTCAGCGTACGCAGCGGAAGCTCCAAGTATGAAAAATATCACCGATTTTGCTCCGCTTCTATTACTCGTAGCGTGATGATATATAGCCTATAGCCTTCCTCGATAAATAAGCTATCGAACACTGAAAGAATTTTTCAAATCGAACCAGTAGTTCCTGAGATTAGCGCGTTCAAACAAACAAACAAACTCTTCAGCTTTATATATTAGTATAGATGATGTAAAAAGTTAAGATTCGTGATATGCTCACAAAACAACCGAAAAATGTGTTCCAATTTTTTTTTAATTTATAAGTGTACAGGACGGTCAGGATGTTCTCCTGATGTTAAGTGGCACGCCTCACCATGACAGAGCGTCATTGAAGGAGACCAACAACTGATAGACAGTTGTTATCCTCCATCAATGCCGCACTGCGCCCGACACCCGAGACAACAGATGTAAAGGTCTCTCATACCCGGTAATTTGACTAGCTACAATGCCGTCACCCCGAAACACAAAAGTGCATAACACTTCTATTTCACGGGACGATATCTGGCACTGCGGTGGTACCTACCTAGACGACTCAGTATCGAGTCTACCATCTAGTGATGGAAGACTCGATACTGAGTCATGACAGCAATGCAGCGACGGCACACATACACATATTTCGAATGAGCGTAAGTTTACCTAAACAAAGAGCCTACAACTTATTCTCTTTGGAATTTTAAAGCACGGGTGGCGTATCTACCTTTATACTTACTATACAGAACATCATTGTTTATGATACTCTACAGTGGACCCGGCATGTTAAGCCCCTTTTGACATATATTAAAAAAATTACAATCATGTGATATGATCTTTAAAAGTAACTTATATTTTAAGTTATTGAATTCTTAGTTCTTCACTGACATTTTGATTAAATTATAAGTTATAAGTCTTAACTCTATTAAGGTGCATATGCATCTCTTATTTCTTTCTCAGAAATATATATATATTTCTCAAAATTTGTAACCTAAACAAATATTTGTTTTGTCTATATTTTTAATATTGTATAGAAAAATTGAACTGTCAAATAAAGCTTTGCTCAAGAGGCTCGAATTAATGATTCACATGCGTAAAATACTTCAGTGATCACACTCACCACCACTCATACCCATTCCACAATCGGTAACATTAGCACACTATACACTAAAACAGTGATTGGTGGGGATTTCCTTAACCAATGAAACAAAGTGTATTGAACGCAAAGTATGAGTATATCGATTGCTGGGAGGCTCACTTTTTGAACTATTTTTCTTGGAATTGTGACCAAGNAAAAAAAATGTGATAAATAAATAAATAATAAATAATAATAATAATAAATAATAAATCATGTGATATGATCTTAAAAGTAAATTATATTTTAAGTTATTGAATTCTTAGTTCTGCTGACGCTTCACTGACATTTTGATTAAATTATAATTTATTAGTCTTAACTCTATTGAGGTCTTGAGAAAGAAATAAGAGATGCATATATATATATATATCTCAAAATTTGTAACCTAAACAAATATTTGTTTTGCCTATATTTTTAATATGTATAGAAAATTGAACTGTCAAATAAAGCTTGCTCAAGAGGCTCGAATTAATGATTCACATGCGTAAATACTTCAGTGATCACTCACCACCACTCTCCCATTCCACAATCGGTAACATTAGTACACTATAATTTTATTGCCGCGTTTAATTGTAACTTCTGTAAATCAATGTTAAAATGTAACCATTAACGTATCCCGCAGCATCCCTCGCCCTGTACGGCGTGCTGTGGCTCCAGCTGAGCATGTTCGAGACGGTGCGGTACCTGTTGCCGCTGGGCGCGCTCACCTTCCTGTCGGGACACCGTCTGCTGCGACGCCTCGTTAAAGACAAGCAACGCTAGGCGGGAACTTGGAGACTATTGCGCCGTATACTGTCTAATCTTCTTACATTTGTATGGGAAGATGATACAATTTGCAACATTAAAAGGGAAATAGTTAACGTAAAAAACGCTGGGATTTCAGACAGCAATCTAAAAAGCGACTGTTGAAAGTTAACAGCAGATTTGTTGGATATGTGAAAATGTTCCGATTAACTAAGTAAGCATTTATTAACTGTCACAAAATAAGCATTTCCAATAATCTAAGATAAATAAAAATCATAAACTAAAGAAGGAATGCTGTTGTATCAACTGTAATAGTGCAAATGTCTCCAACCCAGTAGGTATATGATAATATACTATTTATGTGAAAGAATGTCTGAGATAACACTGGTATGATGTACATAGGTTCCAATTGCAGATCAGTTTTGATCTATAACTAAGTCTGTATTCAAGTAATGGAGTGCTTTGTATGAGGTATTTTTAAAAAATATACTTTGATTTGTTCCAAAGTTTGTTTGATTTTTTATGCCATATATTATAATATGGATTTATCCTAATAAATATATTTTGACCAAGTTTAACATTGATATGAAATTGTTGACCTCCTTTATTAGGTGTAAAGCACCCACTATTGCAGCCAAAGCTCCTCTTCTGTCGTCGATATTAGTAAATACATGGAGAAAGTAAAAACTTATTCTTCGTGTTGCATAAGAGAATACCACTGCAACATCATCTGAATATGAGAATATTTAGGCATTCATTTATATCAGGAAGAGGAGGGTAAAACACCACATGCTACAATAGCACGGTCTCACCGTAAATTCAAACGTGACTCTGACTGAGATAGTCCTTGAGAAGCACATTCATACCCACATGTACAACACATACAAGTACTTGCATAATCACGCATCAACATTATTAACTCATTATACGTCTCCACCGAGGTGTACGAGCCTAACGCAAAGGGTGTTTAGCCTAAGTCGTCCACGTGAGCCCAGTGCGGATTGGCCGACTTCACGCACAACTTTGGAATTTCTTGGCCGCGCGCAGGTTTCGTCACGATGTTTTCCTTCACCGTAAGAGCGTCTGATAAACGTTTATATAATTTAATTGGAACCTGCTTCCTCCAGATCTGAAGACGTCCACACCAATGAGCCACCGACGCTCTTCAATCACGGATACTAACTGAAAAACACCTTATTTTGATGAAACTGCCCGGACAAATGTTCAAATTAGCTTACATTTATGTAGAACAATAGAGCACCCATTTTATGTGACGACTAAACACCCTCTTATTTCAGTATTTGTGACGATACAGAATCTACGGTATAGATGAAGAATATGTCCAGCCAGCTTAATAAAACACTTCGCTGGTCTCTCAAATGAGAGTAGCCAGTCTTGGGCTCAAGGTGGGGAAACAGTAGCTTATCCCCCGTTTTTTTAAAACATGTTAGAGCCAGGGTGGGGCAAGCGCCCAGTGTGGCTAGGCCCATGTTTAAGGGCGTCACATACATTAGTATGCTACAGAGGTTAAGGAGAAAAACACAAATACATTTTAATATAGGTATTCTGATTGTATACAAGTCTATGGACACAAGCATTACCCACTGTCAACATCTACAAATTATACTAGATGCAGTGTATTATTTGCCGCATTTTATAATTAATCGCTCTTCTGTAATTGGTTAAAACTTTTAGAATCTTGAGAAAGTGTCGTAAATTAATAATTTACCACGAGACGTTTTAAATAGATTTACGAAAATGTAGTAGTAAAATAATTAAATTTGTCTGTAATGTAGAATCTTACGAAGAGTTATAAATTTCCTAGGAAATTAACAAAATTTGCCATTCTTATTATTTTCCAGTAACATATATCATATGATGCGAAATATATAAAAAAGAAGATTGAATAAAACAGGTTTTATATTAAATGTATTTTTATTAAGTCAATAGAATCTAAAATCATGTATTAATATTACTATCACACACATCATTTGCACAATGATTTATTTAAAATATAAAAGTAAACATTAATAGTGGACTTGCAAAAAATATTACATCTAAATTAAGTAAGCAAATAAATGCTTCCATTTATTTTAGTAACACTATCACTACAACTAAACCTCATATAAAAATCAGTACATCTAATTATAATAACTATTAAATCTATTTATGCAAGGGTCAAACTATGATATTTTCATTTTATCTCACAAGTTAATACATCACAAGCAATAATTCATCTTTACACATGATAACTAAATAAAAAAGTCCCAAAAACAACTGTTAAATGTTATAACTAAGGTCATTGGGTCCATCTATAAAATAACTTGTCCATGAAATGTATTCCCTATGAAAATGTTTGTAAAATGAAAAAAAAACTGGAATTAATAATACTGCAGTTTGCACCCTAACTTTGGTGATGATATCAGTCATGTCAAATTATCAAAATTCTGCATCCAGTGTGAATACATTGTCAGTAGGGTTGGACATGACACCCCATTTTTGATACTCTCCAACCTTCTTTTCAAAGAAGTTTGTCTTTCCTTCCAGAGAGATGAGATTCATAAAATCGAAGGGGTTTTTGGTGTTATAGTGCTGAAAAAAAAAAGAAAATAATTCATAATGGCCATAAAACAAAAACAACTAATGGTCTTTAAGGTTGGTGGGTAGCAAAGGGAGTCCCAAAAATTATCACTTTTTTCACGAAATATAAAAAATCATAGCTTTTAATAACAGCTGAAAAAAAATTTTGAAAAAAAAAAACTGCGACTTGTTTTGTATGGAGCGGTGCCATCTATTTTTTTAAAGATTAGCCTATTAAAAATTTTCGTATTTATTATACCCATGTTTGTTTGTTTGTTTTATAATTATAACATTTTGACCTGGCGCATCGCCGGCCGCTGTCCCGGACCCGCTACACAAGATGAAATCAAAAAGTGAAAAATTTTAAAGTCCCAGCTCCATACAAAATACGCTCAAAAATTCGGCTGTGTCAAAAACATTTTTTTTTAAAAGAATTTTTTTGAATCAATCTATCTTTTTTTAAAAGATATGGTTTTAATGACTTTGTTAAAAAAAGTTTGATTTTATGGGGCCCCCTTTTGTACACCCAGACCGTCTTTAATTAATACTGCAAATATTATAACCAACCTTTTCCTCTATAAGATCTACAAGTAATCTGTCTGCAACAAATTCTATGTATTGAGACATAAGATCACAGTTCATGCCGAGTAGCCTCACTGGCAGAGCATCAGTCAGGAATTCTTGCTCAATCACTACAGCATCTTTAATTATTTGAAGAACTCGTTCCTTGCTTGGCTTCTGGACCCAGATGTTTGAACATAAGGCAGGCAAAGTCTGTATGTAGGCCCTGAAAATATAATACAAAACATACTAACTAGATGCAAAATCATGATGTCATTTCAAGCAAGAAATAACATACAATAATAAAATTTATAATTTAAGAGCGTCGGTGGCTCAGTGTTGTGGACTGTCGCCTTCCTACCGGGAGGGCTGAGGTTCAAATCCCGACACGTACCAATGTATTTTCGAATTTTCGAAAATATATGTACGTTATCTGACGCTCTTACGGTGAAGGAAAACATCGTGAGGAAACCTTCATGCATGCCTGCGAAGAGATTCGAAGGTTGTGTGTGAAGTCGTCCAATCCGCACTGGGCCCGCGTGGACGTCTAAGGCCTAATCACCCTATACGGGTAGGCTCGTGCCCCTGGGTGGGGACGTTTAATGAGCTGATGATGATGAATAAAATTTATTTATTTCTCACCACAAATGACACACAAACACATTACAAAAATCCTTAAAATTAACAAAACAAACCATTTAAAGCCATTCATGTGAGACTGGTGCTTATGTAGGTTCAAAGACCTGTAATACAGGTCATATAGTTATCGTTATATTTATAACATGAGATTAATTATTTGAAATTTTATATTATTAATCCTTATCGTGTAATTTAAAAGGTACAAAATCAACCACAAGCACACTATTATGTCATTATAACATGTAGCAAGAAACAACTTATGTCATGGGCAGAATTTTGCCACACTTTTTGAGTGAAATTATACATCTGGGTAGTTTATTGATTACCTAAGTACTAAATAAATATTAATATATACCAAAATTCACAAAGAGCCATCTCGCAACAGACTATAAATACTAAACAATAGAAAAAAAAATAGTCTGCAGTGGGATGTTTATGGCTATATTTAGGTATGAACTATTTTATGAAATAAAACTGAAAATCAAACTATACAATTGCCACTTGTTTTATCAGATAATGAAATATGTGAGTCAAACTACTAACCTACTTGTTATAAGATAACAAAGTATAAGATTGTAAAGGCTCACCTCATCCCTAGAAATGAGCTCATTGCTGAAAGTCAATCCAGGCATTAAACCACGTTTCTTGAGCCAGAAGATGGATGCAAAACTTCCAGAAAAGAAGATCCCTTCCACAGCAGCAAAGGCTACAATACGCTCACCAAAGGTTGCACTTTTACTTCCAATCCATTGAAGTGCCCAGTCAGCCTTTTTCTTGATGCAAGGTAGATTCTCAATAGCATTAAACAGGAATTCCCTATAAAATGTAATATTATTGAAAAATTGACTTACAGGCTCCTTTGTTCAAAAGAGTAAAAATAACAAAACATACCTTTCATTAGGATCCCTAATGTATGTGTCAATAAGTAAAGAATACATCTCAGAATGTACATTTTCCATAGCAATTTGGAATCCATAGAAGCACCTAGCTTCAGTCACTTGCACTTCTTGGGAGAATCTCTCCACCAAGTTTTCATTTACAATACCATCCGATGCAGCAAAAAAGGCCAAAACGTGTTTGATAAAATGTCTTTCACAGTCTTTCAAGTTTTCCCAGTCAGACAAGTCCTGTAAAGCAAATAAATTTGAACAAAAAATACCACTCTCTTTGTACTACTAAAAAAATAATATGTGTAATTTTACACATACAAAATTTACAGACTAGAGTGTGATTTTAATAAAAGAAAATTAATTTTTAACCATGTGAATTATGTTGCATACAATGTTTGTAATCATTGGCTAGGTGTGGTAAATTTTAATTACCTTTGACAAATCAACTTCCTCTGCTGTCCAAAAAGAAGCTTCAGCCTTTTTGTACATGTTCCAGATATCTGGGTACTTGATGGGGAAGATGACAAATCGCCTTGGATTTTCACGTAGCAAAGGCTCTAATTGAGGATCGAACTCCGGTTCTGATTTAGATTTTTCAATTTCCATTTTATCTTCAACCATGTTTTCATTCCTCAGAGTCAAGATATTATTCTTCACGGGAGACTATAAATTTTAAAGATATTTAATTTTCACAAGAATTTGCGAATAAAATAAGATTTCACAATACATACACAATAGGACAATGTCAAAATATTTAATAGAATATCACAAACCTTAATGTGAACATTGTTGATTCCATTGCTGATGTTTTCCTTGTCGCTAACTAAAGCCATTGTCAACTATTTTAATATTATTTGGAATATTGAAAACTGTACACGTTTGTATATGGGTTAGGTTTCACTGGAAATGTACGAATGAGCAATTTACGCAGCCGAACTTGACAAATTATTTCCAGCTGCTATGGTATATTGGCGGGAAAATATTTGATGTTCCGAAACACTAAACACAAAATTTATAATAATTGTTTTTATAAATGACGTGAATAAAAACGTACTACGAACTCAGGGAGAACAGAAACTCGTTAAAAATATACAAATAGAATTCATAGTTGTGATTAGTTATTTAACTTTTAGAACAATAGGAATATTATAAATATTTTAGAATTGTATTAATTAATGAATTACTTGATTCGGAACAACCTCAAATGTCAATGAACCATTGAATTGTTTTCATGTGTAACAGCGGGAAGTAAACTTATCCCCTCTCATAGTTGCTAAAAACTCACAATAAGAAATAAATTTGCCCAGAGCAATCACAATCCCTATCTGAGGCATTTTATAATTTAAAGTCAGTAATAATTTTATGATAAGGTGAGTAAATTTTTGTCATTAGCGTAAAATAATAAAAATCTACTTCGCGCGAAAATTTCCCTTCACATTGGTTCATCTTATTGGTCAATTTTTCAACCAATGACGTCGATGTGAAGTTGGCTAATTTTATTCATAAATTTAAGGCAGACGCGGGAAATTTATAATACAGCCAATAACTTTGCTAAGTCTGTTTCACGAAAGAAGTCCCGCAGACGTTGCGCCACTGTCGCCAGACGGAATGATACCAGTAATATGAAAAATATTCACCTACTTTAAATTTAAGGATAACTATCAAAAGTATCTTTAATATTTAAATAAAATAAGTTTAATGTTTTATACTGTAAAGAAACAAATACATTTTAGATAATGTTGTCATTTTGTATTTACTCTTTAACCGGCTCAGTTGCATATGTTCAATAGACACTTTTCATTTTTCTTCTTTGTCTGGAATCACTGCGGTTCATAGGTTAGATATTAAAATGATACTTACTTTTCATACATAAACCCATTGTGTTTATGTTATGGTGATGTATGATTGAATGTTGTTTTTAAATATTTAAGGTAACTTTGGCATTAGCTGTACTCCATCCATCCATATCAATTAGATATTCCAAATAAATTAACAACATATACCAATGAAATGAAAGATTTGTTCAGTTTGAATCACAAGCCATTAATTTGTCATTAATTACTTTGAAAATAGCTCCCTAAGAAGCACAACATGTTTTCGAATAAGACGTTTTTATGCTCAAATGCAATCTCGTTAAACTCGTGAAATTTACCTTTTTAATCGTCCGAGACAATCTCGCTAAAAAGACTGAAACCTCGCGAGAACGAGATTGCATTTCTTCAATGGAACGCATTAAAGATGATTTTTATCAGATGCCGCTTTCTTACTTTTTTGTTGCTTGTATATTTTTCCGGCCCTTTTGCAATTAAATTACGAAAATAATAGTATTTCATTTAATTAAAGATAGTTATTTAGATTAAGTCCTTGTCATTGTTAAATGCTATCTCTTATAATAAATTAGACAGTTCAAAAGTAAAAATCCAATCAAATCGGCAAAAAATATTTATATGGCAACCCTAAAAAGCACCTATTATTGCGGCGAGGCTCTTGCAAAAATGGATGGATGGTATTAAATCAGCTTGATTTTTTTACTCCGCTTACAAGAACGCTTTCTCCTTAAATGAAATATCTTGAACCGAAATTTTACAACTTTTGGTATCAAGAACAATCCATATATCCCTCTGATGCAGCTTAAAACTCACCGAAATCGATTACAACAACAAATTATTAGAATTGGCAAACGACAATATGGCCGTACTGTCAAATTTAGTTCCACAAATCGCCGCGGGACTTCTTTCGTGAAACAGACTTTAAGTCTAGTTTTACGATGGGTGCATAAAAATATACATGATACATTTATCAGCGTATTGAAAGAGCTAATAAATGCGTAGTTTTTTTTATAAATTTTGGGTTTAAAATCCACGAATTGTAGGTCCCTGTGTGATTCCAGAATAATGAACTTTTACGAGTAGCTATTGGTAATAAGTAATAAATTGGTCGGAAACTGTTGGTCAAGCCCTTAACAGTCGTTAAGTTATGGAGAGTAGTAGGTCCTTCATACCTTACATAAAACCACGACTGAGGTGGTAAAAATTGACATAAGGGTTGCTGCTCGTTAGTACTCATACTGAAAACAGTGCTTACAACACTCCGAGCTTACAACCCATAATTTGTCTGAAAATGAAGTAAATATATCTGTGAATATAAACAAAATTGCAGTGTCTGTTTATAATATTGAAATAACCACTGTTTTCTACCTGCTAAGGGCGGATCATGAATTTGGTTTGGCATATCAACTAACGAAACTAATAGTAACTTAAATCTACGCAAGTATTAATTGTACTAAAAGTATCCTCATTGCTGTGTTAGCAATACCTTCCAGGCAATTTTTGAAGCCCTGCTACATGCATATAATTGCATGCATTTAATATTATAAATAAGTATCTACATGGTCTTTGAAACCATTGGTAAATATTTCGAAAATTCCAATAAAATTATATGGTGAGCGCAAATCGTGTGCTATAAATATCTAGGGCATAACATTACTAGTAATCTTAAAGATAATGTGAATATTTATAAGGAGAGATAGAGCTCTGGAAATTACAGTAAAGCTTTTCAAAGTATATGACCGGAGCATGAACACGGGTAATCTGTGGATCAAACACACTAAAACATCGCTAGAGACCTTGCGAGTCCAGTATGATAGTATCTTTAAGGTCATGTGGAGCTTGTCAAGTTTTTATAGTGCATTCGGGATTTTTGTGGGGCCTCTCTGATAACTAGATTGAGAGTCAGCCCATTTGGCATCCTCAAGACATCAATTGGCAAACCGACTCACATAGCGCCGGATCTTCAATTTTTTTGGGTGGGGCAAAAATTTAGAAATGCCGCCCCGCCCTCTTTTATTTATTTTTACTTTATCATCCTATAATTATTTCACTAATTTATATAATAGTTCCCCAATTGATTGACATTTGGACAAAGCTGCAACTTTTTACGCAGCTGTGATCAGTTTCAGAGATATTACATTTCCTTACTCCTCGGTGCCAATGATAAGCCAATGGTAAGCTCTTCATGTACTCGGCCTGACATAGTAGCGCTCTCGTACAAACATCTCAACAATTCGATATAGCAGTAGTCAAGTCAGGCACCGTTGGAGGGAATGAAACACAGCCCAAGTCTCGATCGAATCGAAGGCTTTCTCATAGTCCACCAACGCCAAACATAATGGTCAGTTATACTCTCGCTCTTCTGTATAACCTGCCACAGCGTATGTAATATGTAGTCTATGGTGCTGAAGCCTTTGAGGAACCCGGCTTGTTCGGAGGGCTGGAAATCGTCAAACATATGCGCGAGACGGATCATAATGACTATGGAGAATAACTTGAAGATGTGGCACAATATCGTAATGAGTCGTTAATTCTTCAATAAGCTTTTAATATCTAAGATAACTCGTAACAGATGTAAAAACGGCAAGATTAGTTATTTTAGTCATTTTTATAATGTAATGTCGTATGGTCTACCGTTGTGGGGTACGGCTGCGAATTGGCATGAGATCCGGAGGTTAAAGGGGGGGAGACGGGCAACGTGCCCAGAGAGCGCACGTCAGGGGGCGCAAACGACTATGTGATGCACTTCATCATTAGCCTTACTTAGCCGCGAAGTAATTACTAGTAACAAGTGCAAAATGGCATTAGAAATTACGAACTCGATAATCCGGGCGCGGAGTGGCATGTCTTAGAACCATTACATGTTTTGCATAGTGTTAATATGGCGCGGCAGAGTCACGGTCAGCAGGCGGGTGCAGCTGCGATCTGAGGAATGAGCGTATAGAATAACTCTCTGTCTGTATGCTCTATATGCAGTAGCAGGTTATTCAAAGATTACCTAGTTATTTCTCTATTGTTATGATGGCCACAGCTTAGAAGCTGCTTTAAAGCTATAATCATGTTTTCATGATGGGACGAGCCTTACAATTGAATAAAGAAAAAAAAAGTAAACAATTAAGCTCGTTTTACTTGTCATCAAGCGATTCGACTGGTGTTTTTAAGAAAATATAAATTCAATAAATTGGAATATAAAACTGCCGGTTTTTCATCCAGGTTGACGTCGAAAGAAGCTGAGGCGAGTAGTCCTTATTTCATTGACAGAATGTAATTTGATTATTATCAATACCAATAATTGATAAATTGTAACTTTGTAAATGACATTGTTTTTTTGACGAGGTTAGGTGGTTAGTGAAACAGCTTAATGCGTGTATTAACCCGCTTAACGAACGATATACGCAGAGCTTTTGAAAGTAGGTGTGCATTCGCATGCTTCAGATACGCTTTCAGGAAGCTTTTTATTCCTGTGAATCGAGTGATTGGTGGCGACACCATATGGTAGGAGAAATGCAATGGCGTGGTGTGTTACTCTTCAAGAAAGGGATTAAAACGTTTCCGTCTCCTATTCACCCTATCTGCAGTCACCTGTCTGGAACATTGGTCCCTCATTTTGCGGCCAGATATTCCGGTCCTGCCGTTTTTTCTCATTCAGCTCGACAGCGACTTTTCGGCAATGAGTTGTTCGGGTCCATCGGGCGAGGCGTCCTGCGTTACCGCTGCCAAGTACGCGTGTCTCGTCGCTCGCCAGATCGTCTGCTCAACGGCATCTGTTCTGCGACATTATGTATCCGCACTGCCATCTGATCAGTTGGTCTTAATCTGGCGAACTATGCCGGTATATTTTAGTTCTTTGCGGAGTAACATAACTTGCTGATTTTATGTATGAGAGTCCCCAACATAGCACGCTCGCAATCGCTTCGTTGAGTGAATCTTGGTCAATTTCTGAATCCAATCGCAGTCAGTGGTCGCATGGTTCTCAATTTGCGTAATCGTTGTGATGGGTGATGGAGTGATTTTCTCAAGGCACTTTTGTTCTTTAAGACGTTGCACGGAATCGTGCGACGTTGCAGATCTTGATTGTAACATTGCCTGAATTGCCTGCTCAGCCGAAATTAATTCCTCTCTACTTAGCTTTCTTTCCGAAATGGTGCCACGAGTCATAGTTTTTAACTGTAAGCCCCCCCAAGTAACTATTCGTGGACAACTGGAGGAAGGACGCCACGAGAGCGCTTATCAGCAACGGCTAACGGACTACTAGTATTCTTCAGAGAAGCTTTATATAATAACCTTCTTAATTGACGCTTTGTGGACCACGCGATCGCAGTGTGTTCAGGTGATGACGGCATTAAAAAGACTCACCTAATGTCTACAAAGGATTGCGTAGATTGTCACTGAATCGGTGTTTAGGAGTTCTGGTTCGTAATAACCGGTCATCCACGGGCCCTTCAATACATATACTACAGGTTGCTTAGTGTTTGCAAATATACCCGAACTAACAGCGCTAAACATCCGGTCATATCAGCTAAGTACAAGGTGCTTAGTAGGGCGCTAGCGTAGATCTGGCTTCGTTAGTCTGTACTGAAAAATAGAGCGTCGAAAAATCTAAGAAATTCTCAAGCTTTACACTGACAAACTGCTCAGGCGACATAACTGCTGATGTTGGCCATCCTGCTATAATTATAGTCTTCTACCAGAATGCTCCGCCAAGTGGTTTTGGAAACTTATGGGCCCACTGTATCTTTCATATAAGTAACAGGTCTTAATTTAACCTTTATTGAAATAGTGTAATTCTCTGCGAACACGTTTCGTAACGAGGCGTCAACGTAAATGGAGAGTTTATTTCTCATCTTCGTTTTGCTGCGAAATCGTCATCGTGGCAGAGTCATCGGAAAGCTTGCCCGTGAGAATGCTAAGCAGCCTTAATGAATCGTTCCGAGACGAAGTTGGGCTTGGCATGAATTTGGAACAAGACAAAAGCATTTCACAGTCGTCGCCATGCCACACCGATATGCGCGTCGATGGCGTCCGTCTCGAGGATGTGCAGCGAGTATATCTTACCTGGGCCAAAACATCCAACCTGCGGCATTTTCCGAAAGGATGCTAGTAGGAGGGTTCTTCAGGTTTGTGATGGGGCGGCATTCCGTAAAGGCTACGTCATTTTAAACGTCAACTATCGCCAATGCTTAAAGACAAGAGTCTTTGAGCGATGCGTCCGTATGACCGTGCTAACAGAACGCAGCTGAAGACATTGGATCATCTGACTGCCGGGATTGGTTCAACTGAGTCAAAGTCACTCCAACGCGCAAGGAGCGCCTATGCTTGGAAGGTTCTCCGTTAGGTGATAGATCAGAAATTGCATACTCTAATCCGCACAACGCACGAAATAACACAGTTACCACAACCAGACAAACCCCGACAAGCAAGTTTATAGTTGTGTTGGGGCTGTTCATATGTCGTGAGCACACTGAGCCGTGTGTAGAGCTACACGCAGGTGTACAAGAAGTGGAGATCGCGCTCTTCGCGCTCACACATCATCAGAGAACGTAGCGCTCCGGCGCACTGACATGGCGACTGTGCGGAATGGTCGCTTGGTGGAGTGGAGAGAAAAAAATATAAACCACACTAATGGGGGCCAGACCTATAAGGTCAACACGCACGCCATGGTGGACCTGGCGATAGTTGAGATGGAGAGAGAGAGAGTTTTCGTATCCGCAGTGTTGGAGAGAGAGCCTAATTTTCCGGGTAATATTAGAAGTTGAAGTCAGTAAGACACCTTCATCTTATTTAAAGTTACTGGCTCCAAACACAAGCAAACTAATGAATTGCCAGACCGAAGAAGTATAACACAAAATTACATGTAAAGAAAGACACACATATTTATTTCTTCTGAAACTGTTCTTTTAGAGTTGCAGGTGGTCTAGAGGTGTAGATTAGAAAGCTTTTCGGTTTTAACATATGTACAAATATTGGTATCAATGTCG
>PQWD01004456.1:0-141639 GCA_019425675.1 Leucinodes orbonalis
TTGCGATAAGTACAGTGACTTAGCAAGATGAAGCCTACAAAAACTATTTTATTTATTATACAAAATAAAAAAAAACTATTTTCCGTACGTTTAAACGTATTTATTCTCAAAAAAATTTTAATCGAGTACTTTTATTCAATTTGCTCTGCTTCAGCTTTTGAGTAGTGGTATCGACTGCTATGACAGGGAAGTGGATGGTGTCATCGTAGCAGCAGACCAAGTCCCTTTTATAACAAATTCTGCTGAAGTACAACATCTTGCTATGACATTTACGCGAGGTATACATTGACCGTTTTTCTTTATACATAACGGATCTGCAATAAGGTTGAATAACTCCCAAGTTATTTTTTACACAGCGACATCTAGCCCCAAGTTAAGCGTGAAGCCTGTATTATGGGTACTAAACAACGGATAAACATACTTATATACTTTTTATTTGCAATAATACATATTATACATAGAAAAAGCAAGTTCATGCGCACAAATGTTTGTACTGCCTGGGGATCAATCTCGGAACCCTTGGTGTAGCAGCCGACGTCTCAACCATTACACCAAATGGGTCGTCAAATTTATTGATTTATAAAAAACAAAGAACAATTTTTACTATCTGCCAAACTGTAACACAGTTTTTTGGAGTTTGTTTTGTTAAGAAACACTACCTACTCGTATATGTATAGGTTAGCCATCCCAATGGTCTATATTTGAAAGGGTGACTGAACAATATTACCTATATTGAGTGCCACAATGTTTCGAAAGGCACTTTAAATTCTTGATCCCGGTTCTACTTCATATATGTTTATATGAAGCATACACCTAATTTTTTTTTTAATTTTTATCTATCTGTCTGTGAGTGTGTTCTTCCGGGTAATCTTTGAAATCGCTGGAACTATCTGATTTAATAAGGAAAACTAAGGATACTTTTAGAATAATGTTATGTTGTACCGCACGGCGCGCAGTTTTCAATAAAATATGGTGCGGGAGGATATCTTATACCGCGTGTTATTTATAGCAGTAATAATTAAGAAAAAAATTCATTATCCGAAAATGACATTGACGTTATATATAAAACTTATAAGTACAATTGTAAATAAAATATGTTATCTCACGCACGTATGCCGACTGCAAAAAACATTTCCTTGCCGTTTTCACTTAAATTAGTGAACACATGGTCCCTATAAAGTTCAGGATATGTATAACTTCGAAGGCTACTGTTGCTAGCCGCGCATTGCCCATCCATATAAAACAGAATGTAGGCGAAAAAAAATAATACCCTCTTCACAAACATTGCCGTGATCCCAGATATTTTTTATACACCACGTAAATCCGTTTTACGCAAAGCAGAAAATAGCTGCCAGCTTAATTAATCAATTAATTGGAACGAGCCTTAAAACGGCTAATGGAAAATTGTAATGACTTTAATGGCTAGTAATTAGAAAATCGTTTTATTTATGTTTACCTTCTCAGCTTTAGGTAGGTATGTGATAATCAATATATCTTATTAATGCATAACTGTCCTATTGTAATAAACAAAAGATTTTAGAGGGGACATGATTTCAACACGTAGAGGCTTTACGAGACAAAATAATGAGTTCTGATATGTTCACCGAAAGGCCGCTCGTTTTGCCTACACTTTGGGAGTACACACAGAGCGAGCACCCGCTTGGTGCAAGGACAGCCCTAATTTTTCTTTTGATATTGCAAATATTATAAGAAAAATTAGTGCTGTAGATGGGGTAATTGCTGGTCTAGTTTGTGGGCTATTGATTGGGACAACGGGCGCTTGCTAAATCAAGTGTCTCAATCTCGAAAATTGCAAATTGCAGACGGTGACTTGCTATACGCTAGATGGGCATCCACTATGCGGCGTGGTACCTGGGACTTACTCGTACGCATCTTTCACTTCCACCATTCGAACATGATGTAGCTCTTGCGACCCCACTCTGGACAGTTAATGAAGCCACAGATGAGAGTCCTGACCTTGGACTGACTGCACTGGTGAAACTCACCAGCGGGTGATGGGTCATCACATACCTACACGCCTTGTATTATTCGTTGTGTATGCTAGTTAAGTTCACACAGGAATCATCACTGGTGTCCAACCAAAAGGACTACGTAGCCATATTGCATATTTGTGAATTTGGTTGAGAGTATGAATTTATTTGGTTATTAGAGTTAAGACAATAAAAGGAAAATGTGCTTGAAAACAAAAAGAAATCACATGACGATAGAAACGTGACCGTTTTTTTGATATAATGGCAAATATGTTATCATTTTTTTATTAAAATACCGCACAGTCCTGAAAATTTACTACAAGGGGATCCGATCACTTCTTGGCAGCAAAGTAATATTCACGGATTTATATTTGGAGCGAAACATAAACACCGAATTCCCTTTGACAAACACCAAGGGGCGGGACCACTGGGTTGTTATGTGCCGAATAGCGCCAAAGAAACATAAATTAACCATATTATGGGGTAAGGAGATAACGGGTATGAGCTCGCCACAATGTTTATCTATTAAAAATAAGTGGTGGTATTAGGGTTTTTCTTTGTAAATGCATCTGTTTTCGCTCTAAATAACAAAAATATGTGATAATTCTATAACTCATTGGCTGCTGAAAAGCTGATGATGTGGGATCAATCACAGACCATTGCAATTTTTTAGTTTTGCAATGAAACGTAAGTACCTATTATTAGGCATATATCTAGAACAAATTATTGGCTTTAAAGATAGGATTACCTCCTATCTTTTACAAGATAAAAATTCTCTGCTTAGTATTAAATAAAAAAACAAATATCTTATGAAAAATGTATATAATTACTTAAATATATATTTATTTGGACAACTATAGCAAATGTAATTATAGTATTTTACGCTGCTATGACTTGCACAAACAAAACTTGCGAATAAAATTATTTATTTATTCAATTCATACATTATCATTACAGGCCTTAGGCCTAATGCAATAATGTAGCTAAATAATATATACAATTAATCCTTACTGACATTACAATAAACACATCTAAAAAGTATTGGAATCAGATATAAATATAATGATTTTTATTAACAAAAATTAATCAAGATCACATATTATTTAAATATATAAACTTGTTTGCAAAAATACCGACGAACAATTTTTACCATAACATAATTCAAAAAGTGTTGCCTTAGTGAACTCAGCCAAGGAGCAGTGGAATACGTCTATGTTATTTGATATGTCGTTTAAGACTCGTAGAGCTCTGGTAAGAGGTGCTTGCTTCAAGACGTTAGTTCGCGATCGCGCAATAGCAAATAGGGAGGCTGGCGCGGCGCCATACGTACCGATCGGGCACACATAGACCCATCATGCCCAGTATGGCGTGGTTGAACACCTTACCTCGAAGCACGTGGAACAAATACTTCACTAGACTCATATTGCGTCTAACCTCCAGTTTGTTATAACTTACCATTCCCAATACAAACAATGTTGGGTACATTAATGGGTAAAAGGGATAAACCCCGTATACTTTGTAGTACAAATATCTTGCAAACTGTTTTGAACTCGCTCTAACATAAGAGAGTATTTAGCTTCATGGGGTGCCCAAATGAAAGCATTGCATTCTAGGTGGCTCCTGACCAATGCCTCATACAATGCTCGCACTGCCGCAAAGTTAGTGAATTGTTGCGTTTGACGAAGAATGAATCCCAAATTCCTGTAAGCCCTCTTACAGACTTTTATTATGTGCTCCCAAAAAGAAAGGTCAGTCTTAAAGTGTACCCCTAAGTCTTTCACACTTGATTCTCTCTGCATAGGTACACCATCCACACAGTACTGGAAACAATACCTAGGCTGCGGAGACAACGTAAAAGACATTATCGAGCACTTGGAAACATTAAATTGCAGTCTGTTTTCATGACTCCACTGCACTACTTTATCAATATCCGCCTGCAGTCTTTCACAGTCCAAGTGTTCACTCACTTCCTTTACCAATTTCAGGTCATCCGCAAAAAGTAAGCAATTGATTCAGAGACTACGTGGCCAAGTCGTTGATCACTAAATTAAACTCTAACGGCCTCAAATTGCTTCCCTGACTCACCCCCGATCTAGTATAGTAAGGTTCTGACTTACATCCCATACACTCCACATACTGTTGCCTATTTCTTAAGTAGCTGGCAAAGAAGGAAAGAGTTTTCGGAGTAAATCCGGCTCGTGCCAACTTCATAAGTAAAATGTCATTGTCAACTGCATCAAAAGCCTTCCGGAAATCAAAATAAGCCACATCCATTGAATCCCAGCATCAACCGTGGATGTCAATTGCAACAAATTGCTTGTTGTATTTCGTGCAGGACGAAATTCGTGCTGAGCATCCGATAGCTGTGCGCTTACCTGTGGATAAATATACAATGAAGCTTATATCCCTGAAGGGACAGTTAGGGACAGACATGACAGTTTCGGTCACTAATATAATGGATAGTTAACGAATGAAGCTCTGGCCACCTTCACATGTAAAGGGCCATAGAATGTTAAGTGATAATTTTACTCTTCAAGGGAGTTCTAGCCCAGTAGTATAAGATCTTTTTGACGTGTAGACATAGCCTAAATACTTAATTAGAGGTTCACATAACTCAGAGCAAGGAGAATAGGGATGATGAAAATTTATTTTTCTGTTATTATATCGATGGTCCGCATAATAATAGAAACATTGGTAAAAAAAAATACTTCGTTAACATTAAAACTCACAGAGATTTTCCAATTCTAAAAACACATTAATGGACTTTCCCAAAAACGCTTCATACAAATGGCTACCCAGTTATGACGTCACGCATCAGTAATTAGTACGCATATTTTGTGAATTTTGTACTACAACTTAATAAACTTAATTGTACTATAACTTAAATGTTGCGTTTACTAAAACGGTTTCATAAGAAAAGTTGCTTTAAATTGTATGTATTATCCTTTTGTTAACAAATTTTTGATAATTAATGTACTTTAAAAATGGACTTGCCCATCTAACTTTGAAGACTAATAAAATTCATAAAACATGAGTTTTCGAGCTGAAGGTAAGCACATCGTAATATTTAACCCAGATTTGGTAATAATATGAATGTTCTTACGATTTCAGGACCCAGTCATCATGCCTATTATTATTTAAAAAATATTATTATTATGTTTTCGAAATCCTTAAGATCCAAGTAGTAGCCCGGTCTTTTGGAAAGCATGTGTGGGGCCGAAGTCAACAGCACAGAGGCCTTTTTCGAATTTTTAATTATTGTATGAGTTACACTGCCATCACAGAATGCACAATATGGTGGACTGGAAATCTGGGCCATGGTAGCGATTACGGACACCTGCCATTAGAATTGTCACAAAGTAATATAGCGGCAGGCGGTGACTCGCCGGCTAGATGGGCTCCCTAATGGTCGCCTGCAGGGGACGACAGGGGGAATGGGCGCTCGCGGATAGGGGTGTCGAGAGGTGCGGCACCGATTTCACCATCGTGAGTATCTACACAGTTACTCGGAGCGAGTTTCGCTATTACGCCGTTAGACACTTCCACCCCGAGCATATGGCTTTAGCGACTCACTTCCGACGGCCAATGAAGGCAAGCGGGAGGTGGGAATCTGGTCCTTGTAGGTGATACGAAGGCGAAGGCCAGAGATCATCGGCTCGCCACAGCTGCCGACGGAGACTGACTGCAATAGCATGAAGTTAATACTCGTACACCAGCGGGCGATGGGTTGTTATTATTACAACTATACAGATTTTAGTATAATCTATTTTAGTATAGTATAGACTTTAGTTTCATATTGGAGTAGGTTTATCTGTTGCTTGTATATATGTGTGTGTGTGTAATTGTGTTTGACGGCTCTTTATGTTTGTGTTCACTGTGCCGTGTTGTCAACAAGCATGGAAAACCAATTTCATTAAGTGTCATGAAGGGATTTTGTGCTGTCGGTTGAAATGTGTTCATGTAAAAAAGAGGAATAATATTATCATAAAAAAATGTTCATAGTTTCTTATAGCAAACTGGATAGGTTACGTGTAAGAATAATGTTATTCAGTTGGTAAGGCAAACGCTTTTTTTAAACATGCCTTGCTTCTATAGTTTCCAAGTATCGTATAATGTTATAATTAATGGCAACATACGGATGTAAGCGACTAAGTGAAACTTCTTACTTAATACACGCGTAACTATCACTCTTAATTCAACCACTGGTATCTTTTGGTCATAAGTACCTACTTATGACCAAAAGAGTAATTATTTAAAAATGTCATTCATATATTCTTCTCTAAAGAAACTATTTCAAGGCATCATGAATAATTACTAAGTTAGGTAAATTGCAAATTAGATTGGAAAGGCAATATTTCGCCTTCAAACATTTTGATAAGACCACTTTCCTGATATAAAATGAAACCTTAATGTACGAGGATATTTTAAAACTCCTAATCCATTTCAATTTAATGTTGCTAATACTTTAAAACAAAAATTCACAGCAAATATTATCAAAGATTCATGAAATAACGATTAATGACAAAATAATCGTTTCCTCATTGTTTTTTTTAACACAACAATCAAACGGTTTCCTTGCCAAACTCAATCCGAAACAGAAGACCCGGAATCAAAAGCTTATTACTTCAAAGTAATATAAAATCCAAACGCTTTCTCGCTATAAAAACCTCTCTATCGCAGATAATATACTGAAGTTAAACAGCAGAGCTGATGCTCATATGGGCAATATAGTGAGCGTTATGAAGGCGCGAGTTTGCGCACAAATTAGCTGAGTTTACGCCAACATTCGGCTAGTTTACGATGCGCCAACCCAAAGCGCCTCGTAAAACTTTTATTTTCCAGTGACATCAGCTCAGTTCGGTGTCATTGGCCACAGACGTCGATTATTAAAATATCGTTAGACCGGTACAGAACTTACAATAAAACTCAAAATATTAGCCGCAGCGTCTGCAATGGTAATTAACTTAAAATCGGAATAGGAACCTATAAACAGACACAAAAAAGAAACGGGATAAACCAACTTCAACGAAACTGCAATCCATTTGGTAATTTCAGAATTTTATAAAATATGAATTTCGTTTAAGTAAATGTCTTCAAAATCAATTGAAAAGATTTGAATGTAATATTTTTTTATGTTCATTTCTCTTTCCCTTTTGGATAAAATTTTTGATTTTTATTATATTTAAAGTTCACATTTGTTGCTAACAAATCAATGGACCAATACAATCTGCTAAACATAGAATTTATTAGTTTTTTTATTAATTTTAAGTTCTGAAATACTTTACGATGCCTGCATTCAGGGTATATCTCATCTGGCCCGGTAATGGTTACCAGTCCAAAAAAACACAAATCAATTTCCATCGTCCCCGGTACGGTGAGAAAGAAGCTAAGGCTTGATGTTTGTGAAATACTAAACACATGCATTTATTTAAGGAATTATACTTGTAAGTTAGCCTGCTTAGTTGTTATTGTGACTGTCGCGATTCAACTTTTGTCATAAATAGACTTCTTAGAAATAGATCTTTTTTTAATTAATTACCGTATTATCTTATGTAAAAAATATAGTCTAGATATAATAGGCAATGAAATCTGTTTTGACCAAATTAAGCTATAATTCAATGTTTACTCCTAATATCAAACATATGGAATTGATAACATGTCAATTAGCCTCAGTAAATTGTGATGCGCGATAAACGTCTTATCACAGTAGTTATTGCTCGTATAAATACATAACAATTTCAAATAGTCTATATTTTATACACATAGTGTAACGGACAAAATATATAGGTAATTGTAGTTATCTTTGTTTTTGTACATATAATACAATCAAGTTGGGGTATCAATGTGTAGATCTTGAAAAATGGAATCGAGATTTCTTATATCATTTTTTTTATAAATTGAATAGTTTGCGCGAGAGGCACTTCCAAAGTTGAAAAAAGTGTATCCCCCCTCCCCCTAATCTTAACTATGGATTGATAAATAAAAAAATATATATGATATACATGACCATAAAATCTAACAACGAAATTTAGTTTGAACGATTTCTGATGTGTAGTTTAAATCTGTTGTAGGTGCCTAAGTAAATAAAAAATATTTTATTCTATGTTACTTGCTGCTGCGGAACCCTCACGGACGAGTACGACTCGCGCTTGGCCAATTTTTTCTAAAATACATTACGAGTAATGATAATAGTATCCCACCAAAAACATTCTGTAAAAAATCTAGCTAAGTCTCGATGGAGCTGCTTGATTATCTCTAAAAAGTAATGAAATCAAGACAAAGACGTGCCAAGTCTAAGGTTCCTTACTGCGGTTACTTTATTATTATGGTTAATGTTGTGAGACTGCCGTGCCCAGATATACAAATAAATATCCACTGACAGTCACACAGCGCCATCTAGCTCCAAGTTAAACTTGAAGCTTGTAGTACGGGTACTACACAACGATAAAACTTACTTTTATTTTTTTTTTAATGAAAGAATCACCTAGTCCCATTTGGTGTTATAGTTGATGAGATTTTAGCCACTACACCAAGGGTTCCGGGTTCAATTCCCAAGTAGTACAAACATTTGTGTGCATGAACATGTCCGTCTGTATTGGGCTGGGTGTTTCTATGTATAATATGTATATTTAAAATGGCGCTGATTAAATGTCAAGCGATATTTATATTTATTAAATATATAATGGAGCAGTTGGTTTTGTACCGTTCTACTACTTCTGTCTTTTTTTTCTCCATTAATTTTGGGAGGTATTTGCCCAGCAGTGGGACTCTAAAGGCTAGATTATAGCCCCCAGATTAAAAGATTTGTACCACTAGATTTTTGCAATCATAGTCGAATTTTTACGTATTAATAGTAGAAGGGGTCATTACCATATCTCTTATATAGATCAGGATTCATCATCAGATACTCCAGATCGTCAGTTTTTGACATCGGAAGAAGCGGCCCACCATGTTGAATATATATAGTTTGAAGGCGGTATGTCGATCTCTCATAGTTTGACTGGGCTCTTTTGTTATCTAAGCAGGGTCACCAGGTACTCCAGATCTTCGATTATCCAAGTTATTATAGTTTTCCCTTTATGTAACCATTAAACCCTGACTCTGTACCAAATTTCAGCTCTGTGAGTTAATGGGAAGTACTAGTTCTATTTTGATGATTTTGTTATCTAAGCAGGGTCACCAGGTACTCCAGATCTTCGATTTTCGAAGTTTTCATAGTTTTCCCTTTATGTTGCCATTAAACCCTAACTCTGTACCGAATTTCAGCTTTCTGAGTTAATGGGAAGTACTAGTTCTATTTTGATGATCATGAGTGAGTGAGTGAGTGTCTGTCGAAAATGCGAAACTTTGCTTTCGCTTAACGTCGGAACTAAATGACCTACAGACTTGAAATTTTGGATTAAAAGTAAGTTATTATATCTTACTAGATGACGAAAATTTCAGCGCTCTGGTATTATCCAAAGGTTCTCAAATCGGGGCCTGAAAATGCGGCGAAATGGATCCTATAAAGGATGGTACGGCAGTGTTTGCTTCGCGCTCGACTTGGCGGGCGGCAGATTGTTTAAAATTATATCCAACATACAAAAATGTTCTTTTGAAATACATTCAATATGGAATTTTGTAGTATTGTAGGTGTGTAAACGTCATTGTACGTAAGGAGATTTTTGGATAAAAATAAAAACTTGGATTGGTCTGGAGGGTTTGATATGAATTTAATTTCTAAAAATATCAAGTTACACAACACTGACTTTTAGTATAATATGCATCAAAGTTTCTAAGGAAATAAACCAAGTATTACGAATAATATTAGGACTGGGTTTTGAACCAAACTACACCTTAAAAAAAAAATTTAATAAAAATGCCATTAGTGTAAATGGTAAGATTATATAATGATTTATTGTATTATTTCTACGATAGTTCTAAATATAAAAAAAAACACTTGTAAGTTAAATTGCAGAGCTGGTTGACCTATGCCAAAGTAATAGTTTAAAGCAATTTGAATTCAGTAGACTGCGAAATATAAACACTGCGTCAAAATGGACACAAGTTGATATTTTCTTATCTTTTGGCTTCAGTTTTATTTAGCATGGCAAGCCATGTTCTGAATAATAGGACCAGCCAAAAGTACATTTAAGTCAAATAATAGTTCCCGTATATTGCCATATATATATAAGACAGAAAGTACCTATTTTGTATAGACTATAAATTAATGAAGACAACTGCTTCACTGTTCATAAACTATAATAAATATTTTTAAGTCATAAGTAGATAATTCTGTATAGTTTACATTTAAGGATGTTAAACTAATTACTTTGTCATATTCTTCCTTCCAAAGTTTCAAGGGCGCAAGTTTTTTTTTCAAAATGCATTTATTTATATATATAGAAGTGTTTGAGTAAGTGGGGCGTCAAAGACGACCCTGAACTATTTGAAAATTAATTTTAAATTAAAAACTAATTTTTCAAATCGGACCAGTAGGGTCCGATTTGAAAAATTCTTTCAATGTTAGATAGCTCATTTATCGAGAAAGGCTATAGGCTATATGTAATCACGCTACGAGCAATATAAGCAGAGCAGCAATGAAGAATGTTTCAAAATCCGGGGGTTTTTTTCATACTTGGAGCTTCCGCTGCGTATGCTGCGTAAACGGTTAAAGTTTCGCGAAAGTCATGTATGAGAGTATTGTTCCCCTTTTAAAGGTCTACAAAAAAGTCCTCGACAGTATATGTCTATCTTTAAAGGTTAGTTCCCTATAACATATTTTACGCAAAAAAATTTTTTTAAACTAATTCTTCATTTGCGAAGGCATTTTCATAAATATGATATCAATCCTTATCCAAATAAATTATTTATTTATCACAAGTAATTCATTTTAAACAAAATTGCCCTTTACATCATTCAACTTAAATGAATATCTTACGAGATATCGCAGTTTTAACTCACCTATATAAACGAAAGAGAGGGCTAGGCCAAAGTAACTATTCCACGCGGACGAAGTCGCACGCAAAAGCTAGTGTTCAATAAAACTAAAGCCAAAAGATAAGAAAAATCAACATGTGTCCATTTTGACGCAGTGTTTATATTTAGCAGTCTACTGAATTCAAATTGCTTTATTCTATTGGTTTGGCATAGGTCAACAAGCGTGTAACCAGTTCTGCAAGTTGTTGTACAAGTGTTTTTGTTTTATATTATCGTAAAAAAAATACAATCTAAAAATTATTATCTAACCATTTTCAATAATAGAATTTTTATTAGGTCCGTTTAATTATTTTATTTTAAAATTGTATTTTCGTTTAAACGCTGTATCCAATATAATTCATAATACCTCGTTTATTTCCTTAGGAATTTTGTTGCATATTTTACTAAAAGTTAGTGTTGTGACACGTGATATTTTCGAAATTCAAATTCATATCAATCCCAGCAGACCAATTACAGTAATAGACGCGTTAAATTAAATAAAAAGTATTGACAAAAAAATAAACATACTTGTACTTACTTCGCAAATAATATGTGTAACTTCTTTAACTAACCTTCAGCCGTGCGATTTTGTTAAGATTTATTTACTATTATTTCGAATATTTGAACCAAAAATTAACGGTGACCACATTATTTTATACATATTTAGATACGTTAAAGTTATTCTAAAACTAAAAAACAACACTCATAATTTTTAATGTTAGATTTTTACCTACGTCTGACGAAATGTTAAACATACACTAATATGTAAATTTTGTAGTTAATGTTAATAAGTGTGAATATAATATCAGCTTGACTGAAGATGTCCAGATGGTGCAAACATGACTAGATAAACACTTATTTTCACTTATCAGAAACAATGACTTCGGCATAAATTCTCGCAACACTGTGCGAATAAAATGTGTGCTACCTGCTGCCCGCCACCAAAACCAGGTCATCCAGCCATCTCAGTTGAGTTGAGTCGGCCTACGCATCGTTTTCCGTTACGTGGAGGCCACTCGAGATCCTTCCCGCTTCATCGGCCATCCATCATCGACGCTGGCGAGGCATTACTATCAAGATACACGAGGTCCTGAGAAAAGGAGTTGTGATCCGAACTCATCAACCAGGATGACTCCACAAACAAAGAAGAGTAGATGGAGCTAGTGTCGCAGGCAGCTGGCTGGGGCATTTTTATATTGATAGCGGAGAAAATCTAGCAGTACGGGCGAGGCCTTGGAAGCATGTGGCTTCAGGCCCCCGTTGAGGCTACGAAAAAGCTGGTAGCGGCAGGACATCTCACTAACGGGTGAAGTTCGGCGAGGGTCGTTCTTCTGAACCCACACCGTCTGCAATGCTTTAAGTGCCTAAGTGCCTGGTGGATCACACCAGGGCTACTTGTAGCAGAACAGAAGACTCAGCGGGCTATGGTAGGCTCAAACACGTGGCAGCGGATTATGTTTCGGCCCCTGCCTGCGCACTCTGTGCAATCAAGGGCCTTCAAAAAGGAGACTCTGTCGGCAGCCCCGATTGGCCGGACGGGCCTACAAAATGGACGCGTTGAACACGGGCCAAGAGCGGCTTAGGCGCTGAAGCCGTGGGCTCTGCAGGTAAGCTGTTACCTTACATATACCATATAGCAGTGATTGGGGATATCGCTGTCCACATTGCACCTTGCGAAGGTCGGGGCTACCTTGTAATCGAGGCACCCCATCGGTGGAGGAGACCATAGGCGTAATTTGATAAAAGGGAGAGTGACACCTTTACCCGCCCTACTTGCGCGAGTTGGCCACTATCAGGTTTTAGTGACTAATTGCGGCTTTTTTAAAACTTCACCGTACTAGTCCTACATAACCGGCGACCCCTGAAACCCTCCCCTCCCCGGCGCGGTAGACGAGACCCGATGTAAAAAAATAGATGATGGTATTATGGGACCCTCGTTAAAAAATAAACCTTCATAATAACGTTTATGTTTAACACTAAATAGCATAGCCGTAACGTTCAAGTCCAAGGATTTTTGCATCTATAAATTGTCTTTTTTTTCTAACATGCCTACTACCGGTCAAACTCGACGTCACAAGGAGCGAATGTTGCGTATCAAAGCAAGGATTTAAACAGCAATTAAACAAAAACACATTCTGATAAGCAGCAGCGTGGTACGATTGTGTCAGTGTGTGAGCAAACATTTAGTTGGTCGATTGTGTTTATAACAAATAGTTGTTGTGTGCTAAACATGTTGGACAAAGCGTTCGCATTCATCCTCATGTCCGTGTTCACTTTCCTTTTTTGGAAAATAACACAACGGGAACACAACAAATACAAATTCAATTTTAAGTTTATGCTATTCTATTTGTATTCGTCGAGCTGGGCTTTAATACTCATGCCGTTCTTCTTGTTTAACCCGAAGAGCGTTCACAACGCCAGGTGAGTTCGTATAGGTTCAGGGCAGTTACAGCTATCTCTTAAAAAAATATTACTTTAATGATGTGTCAGTGTTTTTGTACTAAAAATGGCGAAGTAATATTATTGTAATACTGTTTTAAGAGTTGTCGGTAAGCCTCCAGGTCTTAAACTGTACTTCTTAATTACACGTTATTCAGAAAACGCCTAGTTTTCTCGCCTGATAGTAACTGATACGCCTGCTTGTAACAGATGCAGTACTTACTCTTAAAGTAAGTAGTAATATATTCTCCGTATATAATATCCTGCAGCCGATACATTTGACCACAGATTGTGTTCACGATATAACAAAATATATTACTAAAATTATTGCTTTTCAAATATCATTCATTGTACTTGATCTGGCTCTTAAGTATATTATGAATGTTTGTGTTGCCCTTAAATAAAGTTCATTATTTAAAATATATACGAGTAGCTACTTATGAAAATTATAAACCACTTATTAGGTACTTATTTTTCATGAAAAGCATTAGTAAATAAAGATTACTAGATAATTAACTTATACCTAATAATTGTTTACCTAAAGTAGGTACGTTTCAATGGGTGCACCCCCTTGAACGTGCACAAATTGAATGAATATCGCTTTAAAATTATTTTCATCGCGAGTGTTCATCAATTGGCTGATATTCCACCTGGTCGAATGATGCAACTATTATTTATAATATTCGCGAACAGTAAAAATAAAAAATGGTGTAAATAGGGGTTTTTTTTTGAAAATTTACAAAAATGTAGCCGTAAAATAATACAACTTATCTGTAGTGTAGAATCGTAGGAAAGTTTGTAATATTCTTGAAAATTATGCGGTTCTTGTTATTTTCCGGTGACAAATTATACCTTTTTAATCAGTTATGTAAATCGTAACTATTATGGCGGAAGAAATAATATTTTACACATATCTAAGTAAAAATAAATTTATGATTTTGTTCGGCATTATCGTTATTTTGAGTCTAAAACTATCGTTGTTCTCTACTTATTTATTGTCAACATCTAATAAGATAAGGCATTTCCGTATACGACATGTCGATAAAATAATTATAAGATAATATAATTAAAACAGGAAAACAAAATATAGTAGCAAAAGTCAGTTACTTATGAGCATTACCATTTTACCTATCTTTCTCTCTAGTAATAATAATTTACTAAGTGGTAGTCTCGTGCTATAAAATAAGGGGTGGTACATCCTTCTGATTTTGAGAATAGGGCAATGTTACTAGTGAAATTACTGAGTCTTATACCTAGTTGAGCCCTAACCAGTCATCTTATCTAACATTATTACCTAATCATGTCACTTAAGATGTCAGCGTACACGGTGAATTAGTTCTGTCAACAGTTATTTGTTTCCTTAAACGAACGGCTTAAACACTACATATATCATACCGTGACACTTAGCATCTGTGATCGAATTGACTTATCCCATTAGCTTGATAAAAAGTTAATAACATCTTTATTTCTGTTAGAGAACCCAAGCCAAACTGACCTGCGCAATATTATATTCCGCAGATCGGTTTGTATGTGTTCCAACAATTCGATAACTCCGATAAAATCGCTCGATTGGAGCCCACGTTTTTTTGCTCATGTAAATGTTCTTGTGTTGTGTGTAGTTGTCATGGTATTAGCACTATGTATAATATATAGGTGAATTTTGGTTGGGCACATCTTGCCGAACAACTAACAAGGCTCTGACCATCCGAAAACCAGAACGTGGTGGTACGGTCCAAATCCGCTCCTTATCGCAAATATCCATCGGGGAAGGCTTAGTACAGCAGCAGGCTGATTGTGTGTAATACGACTGAAAACAAATATTTTTAATTTGAAATACAAATATTACACAGGGCGAAGTCATACTATAGACAACCCGGTCAACTCACAACATGTAAGGTAACATACATAACAACTTTTTACATATTACCGATTATGCTCATTTAAAATATTATGAAAGAATACCTTCTACTCGTATAATGAAATTTGAAAATATTCACTTGAATTAATTAACATTAACATATTCACATGTATAATGATAACAATATAATTTGAAACTGATCTTAGTGTCCTTGAATTTCATCCGTAGATGAATTATTTTTCTGTTACGTAGGTCGGTGCTGTTGACCGAAGAGTCAATCATTATTTCGCTTATCGAAAATAAATATTATTTCCTGAATAACGTCAACATAAACAATATTTACAAATGTTACAAACACGTCCATCAAAATACATAAGCAACGAAGGAATATGTACATTACTGCCAAAATATTATGAAATAGGTACACGTCTATAATTATTTTTCCTCAGTAACAATACCATCAATTTAGAAGGTACTTAAGTGTAGTTAAACTAAGTAAGTTAAACTTCTAGTGTAGCTGTTTCTAAGTATTCAGTCAAATACTTGGTACCGCGACTAAGCATTTTTATTAACAAGTAGGAAGATAAACGTCTTATCCCACTTTTGATCAAAAAGAAACATTCCAATTTATTTATTTTTATGAAAACTATTACAGACACTTTTGTCTGTTAACCCGCGTTTTAAGGTAAATGATACCATCCAGGTACATATACCTAATCATAAATGACGTATATCCCCGTAAAAGGGACCACAAAACAGTTGCTAACTTGTGACGCAAGGCTTTAATTTCGCTGTCTGTCTCATCAGCCCGTAACACAGCCATAGCCAATTCTTAACTATGGTCCACGACTTCATACATGTTCTTCCTCTTATTTAATTAAAAGTAGATTGATATTTAGAGAACCATCATCATTATCATCATCAGCCCCCTAATGGAGAAGGCCTTACACCACACAGTATGATTATGGTGAGGAATATTTGAAGAGTAATGCTAATGCAAAAATAATTTCCTAAGCCTATTGTCCTTCATTCATTTGATCTTACACCATATTTAAGGTAAGCTCCAGAGGTTCATTGATGGAAGTTATAAATTCTTCATAATAATCTCAACCAACCATTTACACAGCGCCATCTAGCAACAAGTTTTTGCAAGGAATTTGTTCATACTTATATATTTTTTGTAAATATATAACTAACTCAAAACTACCTTACATGGCATCGTAAATATAAAGATAGTTTATATTTATACCTACTATTTAAACCTTCTAACTTCAAAGGTTGAAACTGTACCATGTGTCGTAAAGTTCCCTTTTCTCTTTCAGGCTTGGCGCTTGGGTAATTAAGCCAATAACGAAACTGTTTGAAATCGAATGGGTCTTACGCAATGAGAAGGTATTATCAGAAGATCGTGGGGCTGTCATCGTAGCAAATCATCAGTCCTCTTTAGATATTTTGGGTATGTTAACAAAATTTTAAACTCATCTTTGTTACTAAACTTAAATATTATCTACTTGTTTTGCGTAAAATATATATATAAGCAGCACAAATTTAGTTGCCTTTGAAAGTCGTTCCCTGCTTGTCATGGATAAAATACACGAGTAGCTATATGGTGGATCTGCCTCACTGCCTGCTAATAAAAAGTTTGCCGTTTAAAAACGTATCTTACTGATTTTTTACGCGTAAAATGTTTTTTTTAATCTGATGTAATATTTTTTAATTGATTCATAACTAACGCCTTCAAAGATGTACCCGAAAAGTGTTATCTAATACGCAACATATATTGGTGGCGCTGATAACAATGCTAGATTACGATATCATTTGTTTTCTTAAGAAATAAGTTTCAATCAATCGGACAAAAATTTGACGATTCATGAAGGGTAATGGTTGAAGAGTCCACCATCGTTTTGTGTGCATGAACATTCAGAAGTACTACCCAGATATTTAATAATTATTTTAATATCCTAGTCGATTATTTACAATATGATTATTAGCAAAACCAAACCATATAATCGAAAAAAAATAGACAGCCTTACATCTCAAAGAATATTTTTAGTTACACGGCAAAAATGAACCGTAATATAAGAATTACTCTTAATAATTATTTATTAACGCATGCGTTAATTTTAAACATTAGTGTGTGCATTAAATGTCATAATGTGCATATGCGGTAGGTAACTGTAAAACGAAAACAGCTGGTAGTTTGAAATTTTATCATCAGCCTATAACGTCCCATTGCAGGGACAAGGCCTTCTCACACAAAATAGCCATGGGGAGATTGAGCGTAACCCACCACGCGGGCCCAAAGCCGATTGGTAGGTGTGATAAAGTGTGACGGGATCGACGGCTTAAAGTGCCTTCTGAAACATAGAATAATTTTTCCTTTTGGACAATCAGGTAATGCAGCCTACAATGTCCTACCAAACTAGGAAAAATCGCACAATGATGTTTCCCCGCGTGATCAGAACCCTGAACTTTCGAGTCCCGCAACCGAACGCTTTGCCCACTAGACCACGGATCATTAGTATTCATCACTTAAATCACTCTCTTTTCAGGAATGTTTAACATCTGGCAAGTTGTATACAAAATGACAGCCGTAGCAAAGAAGGAGTTGCTATACGTGTTCCCTTTCGGACTGTCGGCGTACCTCGCAGGAGTGGTTTTCATAAATCGAAACAACGCTGAGAATGCCTACAAACAGTTAGAAATAACCTCTGAAGTCATGGTGAAGCAAAAGGTACTCGTATTTAAAGTAATAAGCAATTGTCTAACCTTTTCTACTGACAGGACTTGAATGATATCATAAAATCGATGCCCATTGGATATACTCGACAATTCAGCAGTCTTAAGTTTTCAACAAAGAACGTAAGCCTCCAAAAAAATGTGGAATATGTCGCTTATTTTTTGGTACGACACTCTGCGCGATCAAAGCTGGGAGACGCAAAAGTACATGCAGATTTCTAACTGACTCAAAAGAACTCTTCTTGGAACTTTCTAACAACAAAACAGCAACTTAAACGCTATGAAAATACAGACTTAACAAATGATGCACTCGCTTTTTAGTAGTAGTTTTCATAATTTAGCTATAATAACATTCGCTTGAACGAACGACCAAAGGCAACTATTATTCTTTAATTAACGCTTAAATATCGGGTAACACAAAATTCTGGGTAAGCGCCCTCTACGACAAATGCCAACAACATCTTCTCATCATCTTTGCTGATGTAGCAAGTTAAATATCCTTTTCGTCTAAGTTTCGCAAGTATTAAATTCGTTCACGTTCATGAGATGGCGCAGTAACACACTATGTTTGGATAGATATTTTTTTTACTATTTTTTTAAAACGATTTCTTTGAGTAGAACAAAAATATAGGCACTATTATATAATTCAATAGTATCAAATTCTGTAAAATTATAAAACTTGTACAAAAAAAAAATCTTATGGTTGAAAATATTTTTTGCAATTTATGTAATTTTCTAGGTAGGTACCTCTCTCTTTCATATAAATGATTGCCTATTACACGCAAGACTTAGATATTTAAAATTATGTATGCTGGCCAGTACCAGAATTCAACCCGGATCGGATTCATAACCATTTATCATTAAAGTATATTAATAAGGTATGATTAGTTAATTGCGATTACATTCACACAGCACCATCTAGTCCCAAGATAAGCGTGAAACTTATATAAGGGCTAAACAACTGATAAACATACTTCTTTTTTTGTAATACACACATATAATACATAGAAAATACCCAGACTAATGAAAACAGACATGTTTGTATTGGTCTGTCATGCACACAAATTGTACTGCCCGGGATCGAACCCGGCACCCTTGGTGTAGTGGCCGTCATCGCACTCAACCGTTACACCAAATGGTGAATAAGTTTCAAATCTTGTATCTACAATAAGTTAACCTATACATTTTTTTATTTCAGACAAAAATCTGGTTGTTTCCAGAAGGAACTAGAAACAGGGACTTAACAAAACTACTGCCATTTAAGAAAGGCGCTTTTACGATGGCAGTTGAGGCTCAAGTACCCATTATACCGGTTGTTTTCTCACCATATTACTTCATCAATGAAAAGAAACATATTTTGACAAAGGTAAAATAATATAATAATAATGGTAAGAATCCACTCCTTGATTGACTCCCTGTCCTTGCTTTTGTCCATAAATCTTAACACCTTTTATAGATCTCGATTCCCTGAATTGTCTGCACCCCAAGTCTACAGGAACAACACTTTCTATAATACCATAGAACGTATGTGTCCGACTTTACAATGAACTGGTCCGTGATCATCCTGTTATTGACATTTTATTGGAAGGCCTAATGTATTTAGAAATAGCATTTTGTCAATCTTAACTTAATTTTTTATATGTGAGAGCTAAACTTTCTTTGTCAAATTGTTAATTGCCTAGTTAGAAGGCAATGATTTAGTTACATAATTTGGCTTTTTATGTTGACTGTAAGGTTGCACAGGTGTTTTTGTGTCTTTTAAAAATAAATAAATAATAAAAGTTAAAATCTTGAGCTCACTACGGTAGGATTAAGGATTGTATATATTCAAACAGCCTCATCTAGCCCCAAGCTGGGCTGAGAGCCATCTGCGCTCGCCAATTGTCCGGTGAAGCTGTGAAGGCCACCAGCGGCCAACAGCAATAAGTCATTCCGAAAAAAAAAAAACTAGCCCCAAGCAAATTATTTAACCTGTTATTAAAAACAACGGAGAGACAGACATTTATCCCTTTTTAGTAAATAGGGACATTATAAACATGAAAGCCAGATCAATACAAACAGACATGTTCATGCACACAAATGTTTTTACTGCCCGGGGACCAAATTGGAACCCTGGGTGTAATAGCCGACGTTTAACCATTACACGACATTGCTGGTCTTTAAAGGCAAAGACGTTAACTCTTTTTCATTTTGGAATTGTAAAGGTATTTAATGTTCTTATTGGCAAAAGGCAGGATGCCTTTTTAGGCATATGAAGCACTGAAATCATCAAAAGATTATTCTTTAACATTAGTTATATTCTTATATATGGTGATTCACCCCTTAATATCTAGACAAAATGTGAAGAACTACTGACACTGTATTCTTGTGTGACTGAAACCTGGGACCTCCGGATCGGCAGCCGATTTTAAAACTACGCGTATATGGTGGTAGTAACATATTAAAGTTTATTTTCCTTGCATGTTTCAGGTCATGTAATAATTCAGTGCTTGGACCCAGTATCTACCAAAGGTTTAACCATTGAGGATGTGCCAGATCTCATTAATAAGGTTAAGGAAAAAATGATGACTACGTACAGAGAAGTTGCCAAAGAGGTTTTGGACGAGTTGCCCGCGAACTATCCATTTTCTATAAAGGGATGGTAAATGGTGGTTTGAGATAGAATTTAAAACTATATTTAGTACTTAATCGTAGAATAAGTATCTATGTGAAAAGAAACTCGATGATTTATCCTATGATGTAAATATATTAATATATTTCTATTTTTTTCTTAAGACGTACCTTTGCACGATATTCGTATACAATAACACTCGACGTATGTAAATTTATTTCTAAAACAATACATACGCAACACATCTTACAAGTTGTAAATAATGTACAGACTTTGTTTACAATTTAATAAATGGAAGTTACTTGTATGAACTAACATTAAATGAACCATTAATGTGAGCCCGCAAAAAATATTTGTATTGTATACCATCGCAAAGTTATTTAATTTCGTAAAATATTATTTTATAGGTACATTTAATATCATGTACTTATTTATGTCTCGTACTTATATAGATTATTGCCTGAGCAGATTCCGTTTTATTAGATTTGATTTAGGAACTAATTATTAGAATATTCCCAAGACAACCATAAGGTTTGCCCTGTAAAAAACATATCAGATCTCACGTTGAGCCAAACTTTCGAATCTACACAATCTTACTCTACCGGCCCTAACTTCAACAAATTCTACATATCAGAAAATATATGACGCTTCGCTTCGCGGTTTCGCTACCGTCGTGGAGGTGATGCGAGTATTCAGTTTCTGATCTGAAGTAACGGAACAGCTAAGCCATACATATCTTGGCTCTACGCGTAAACCTTATGTGATCGTCTTGGCAACATTTTACATAACATTTTTAGTGGGATTTCAGTTCTTTTTGTAGGTTGCTAGGCAGTCTTTTTAGTGATATTTTTCTTAAGTACTTGTTAATAGGTTTGTATTTACTGTCTACAGTTCTGTGTAAAAATGCATGTGTCCTAATCCATAAAATTTGTAAAAGTCTCATTCAAACATCCAACTCCCCATTGTAGGGGATGGGGGCGAAAATTATAAATTTATGATTTTTTTTAATTGTATTCTAAACTTAGGGAGCGTTAAAGTATTACGTAACGCAATTTTTGATGATTCAAAATTCCAGCTAAGACATTTTTTGGCTAAGCTTCTGAATTTAAACGTGTTATCCCTACCAGCTCTTACTTCACTCACTACTTATTGGTTAAAATGTAAAGAGATTCCTCGTCGTTCTGTAGAATAAACTATTCGTTCTCAAATGGCTCCATAATGTAGAGCAAGAAAATTAATGATTTGAAGACTTCTGATTCTGTTGAAACTCAGAGAAGATCTCAAGCCTAGAAGTTGTGTAAGGGGTGCAAGCACCCCCTATATTTTTTGACGTTCCTAACCAAAAATATATTTGAAACTAGTCTATAGATTAGAGTGTTTTACAAACATACCGACTCTCCTTGATTTTGTGGTTTCAAGTTACGGTAATTTTATGTGTGGATTGAAAACTTACAGGTATATATACCAAATTAGATGCTTTTAGGCAGATGCGGTTTAGGAAAGACCCACACTTTTGATGGTCATCATTTATCAGTAACGAAATAGTAGTGTATTTTTATTTCATTAAAATAATTAATGGTACATAAAGTTCAATAAGCTATTGCCATATTAGCCTGATAATTTTTCGGTAGTATCGGACTCCTTTTTTATGATAGTTAAAAAGAGGAAGCCCTAGAGAAACGAAGGTAGAGGCCTTGGCGCTTTGGCTCGTCTTGGCGGGGCCACGACCATGGCCCCAGATTTTTCAACAATATATGAATGATTTCCTGAGTTTACCCAAAACTTTCCTTTGTCATATTTTGTGCCGTTTCAAAAAACAATATTGTACGCACTTACATTCAATTAACATAAAATCAGAATGCAATGTTATCGTACAGAGTGCACCTAGTCAGTTGTCAAAAAAGGTAAATCACAATATCAATTTCAAAAAGAAATTACGCACAGATAATTTAATGAGAACTCATCTCTGGTAGTTTCAACACTTTTTTTAATAGCAGTAACGCTAAGTTATACATAACTAATAGCATGTGTTTATTTCTTGCTATTGCACGTTATTGTTGAAACACCCGTGCTATGTTCGAGCGGATAATACTCTATTTACAGATCTCGCCAAATTTTATGGCCACTCTGAATATAGTCGCAAGTGCTTACTGCGCAGTTACAGTAATGGACATAATTAATAGAATGATACGTCGTCCTAGACTAGAATGTATGAATTTTGTAAACTGCGCATCGTCTTGCACGAAGTTCGGAGCCAAAAAGTTTGGCGAGATCATAAATGCGTAAATCTAGTCATGCAATGGATTTATCAGATGCTTATACAAATTGTGTAGACGTATAAAAAAAAGTAAAAAAAAAAGTAGTTTTATTTTTTTGTTTATATTCCTATCGAAATTTTATTAAATTCAATCGTACTGTGCCGAATAACGACCGCCACGGAACGCCCCCTCTGTGACTAATATCATTAGGGGGTAGGCTTTGTTTACCATCAGACGTGAAGTTTTCGACGATATCTGGCACTGTGGTTGTACCTACGTAGACGAATCAGTATCGAGTCTAAGGGTTGATTGAACCATTTTGTATATAATCGAAAAATGAAAAACAGCTCTTTCTTCTCCACCGGCAACAAATTCTTCAAGGCACTTTTTATTACCTCTCGTGTATTGATTTTTTTTCCCGCCTGTAAGTTATCAAAATTCTGGAAAAAGTAGAAGTCTGTAGGGGCGGTGAGTAGGGCGGATGACGGAGAGCTTCCTACCTCAGTTCTTGCAAGTTGGGGACCATCTGCTGTGTAGTATGAGGTAGTGCGTTGTCGTGTAGTAGCAGCGGATAGGAACGATTGACCAATGCTGGTTGGAGATGTGCCAGCTTCTCCGTCATTGAGTTCAGTTCTTCACAGTACACACCTGCAGTAATGCTCATCCCGTTTGGTAAGAAGCTGTGATGAACTACCTAGCTAGAACCAAATAGTGACCATCTTTTATAGGGGTAAGTTTTGGTACTGAACCAGCATCAAACCAACATACCGAGAGCTCGCGGCTATCAAACAGAACCATTTTTCAGTGCAGGAAACAATGCTGTTCAAATTTTTTTCATTTGACTGTCTATTGAGCAGTGCATGGCACGTCTCAACGCGTACTTCGCCCTGGCGGTCGTTGAATTCGTGAGGCATCCATTAGTCAAGTTTTTTTACTATGCAATTTGACGCAAATGGACCGTTTTTGTTTTGACGTCAAAAGCTGCTGCTAATTCAACAGTAACAGTAGCGTCAGCTTCACAATCGCCTTTAATTGGTCATTGTCGACAAAGTCTTAGGACGAGGGAGAATCATTTTTCTGGTTGAAATTCCAAGAACGGAAGCGTGCAAACCAATAACACGTGGTGCGTTGGTTAATAGTGTTACTCGTAGCTCCGTTAACGTTGTTGATGTGGCGATGGAAATGTAATACTAATTAATAAACAAATTACTACATTTGGAAAAAATAATTCCATGTTTTAAAATTATAATTCTTAGACAAACAAATTATTTTGGATTGACACAGCCAGTAAAAGTAATTTTACATAATAGTGAAAACTTTAGTATTACACTATTTTTAAAAAAATAATTATACAACACGTATTATAGTAATTACTATAAATTAAATGAATATAAATCTATCCGAATTATATGAAGGTATTGTTATGATGCGAAACCCCATGAAAGATTAAACTAAGTAACCACAAGTGGACGATGTGGTAGTTTATAGTAAGTAGTCTACATTATCACACAAATAATTAAGTAGACCCATCAAATTTCTGGGGTACATACTCTATGACATTTTTCGAAAAAATACTTTTCTAGATGACACCAAGTCGTCACAGCGCAGCTTTACTCGTAGTTAACAATGATGTAAAAAGTATGGATTCGTGATATGCTCACAAAACAATCGACAAGTGTCCGAATGCAGTGACAGCACACATACACATATTCGAATTTCGAACACATTTACCTAAACTAAGAGTACAAACTGTACTCTCTTCGGCGGTTAGTTTTTAAAGCACGGATGGCGTAACTACCTTTATATATGCAGAATATTATTGGTAGCTAAGACGTCATTACTACATAGTATAAAAGAAAGTCACTTTTTTGTCTCTATGTGCGCTTAAATCTTTTAAATTACGCAACGGATTTTGATGCGTTTTTTTTAATAGATTAAGTGATTCAAGAGAAATAAATACTGTTATTTTTGAGGTTTCTAATGTGATGTCGTCATTAATTTCATTTTTTCGGTTTACATTGCAAACGCAGGCTTAACCCTAAAAGATTTATCAAAATGATGTATTGGAAACAATAAAAAGGTCTACAGAAAACTCCGCGATGGTATATATTTATCTCTTATGGATATCCCACAATAACATTTTTTGTCATTTCATTTTAACGACAAATGATGGCCAATTTTCGAAGCGATATTAACCAATACAACATTTATTCTTATCCAATTAAATACCTAATAAATTGTCTATTTAATATAGATCTATATGACCCTTTACAGCATATGATTTAAATTAGTATTTTCGAAAATATTACAGATATAACGCATGAATAATTTAGGCAAATTTGCAATAATTACAATTCCACACGAGTTGGGATCGGTGACCTTTTATGTAACTATGATATAATTAAAATACATAAATTATTAAATGTCAAGTTAATTTGAATTCCAATAATTTTATTTCCGCAACATGAATATTCTAGAATTGTCGTAATATAATTCATATTGTCTGTCTTCTTCAGAGACTTTTTCGGGGATCTTACATTAATTTATTAGTATTAATATTTGTATTTATAAAGGGAAGTTGATCCCTTTACCTTAGTGGTAGTAGCTCACTCATATGTCGCGAATACGGAAGACTCCAGAGCTGTCAGCTCCTTTAGTTAAAGAAGAAGAATTGCCATTCAGCGAGGCACTGCTGCCAGTACTCTAGGAACCCTGCCGTTCAGACGCACGCGTTGAATAAGATTTTTAGTTTAATTTATATCAGTGTGTCTTCTTTCTTTTGTTTTGTATTTTTCATGTGAACATACTTCATAATCTCTCTCTTCAACCTATCGCAGTCCACTGCTGGACATAGGTCTCCCCATTTTGCGCCAGATATCCCGGTCCTCCGTTTTTCTCATCCAGCTCCCACCAGCGACCTTCCGCAAGTCGTCGGTCCATCGGGCCGGAGGGCGTCCTACGCTACGCTTGCCAAGACGCCTCCACTCCATAACTCGTCTGCTCCAACGGCCATCGGTTCTACGACATATGTGACCAGCCCACTGCCACTTCAACTTGCTGATCCGGCGGGCTATGTCGGTAACTTTAGTTCTCTTGCGAATTAAATCATTTCTGATCTTATCCCCAAGAGAGACTCCAAGCATAGCTCGCTCTATTGCGCGTTGAGTGACTTAAAACTTGTGAACCAATCTCGCAGTCAGTGTCCATGTCTCAGCTGCGTATGTTAGCACGGGTAGGACGCATTGCTCAAAGACTTTCGTCTTTAAGCATTGCGGAATAGTTGACGTTAAGACATGACGTAGCTTACTTCATAATCATAAACATTCAATTACCATTATTTGCAACATACAGTACATCAATTTTTTTCAAATCGTGCCTGTAGTTTCTGAGTGATAAACGTGTACAAACAAAAAATCTCTTCTACTCTATAATAATAATAATAAATATATCCACTGACATACACACAGCGCCATCTAACCCAAAGATAATCGTGAAGCCTGTAGTGTGGGTACTAAACAACGGATAAACATACCTAATTATTATTTTTTTAAATACCTACATATTATTACATAGATAACACTCAAACCAAAACAAACAGAGATGTTCATGCACACAAATGTTAGTACTGCCCGGGGATTGAACCCGGAACCCTTGGTGTAGTAGCCGACGTCTCAACGATTACACCAATGGGTCGTGTAATATAAGTATGGATAATTATTTAAAAGAAAATTGGATTGTTTCAAGAATTTGACGTCATAATATAATAACATACACACTTTCATCATTGTTTGAAACACATGTTTTTGACTTAGGATCCGCGATATTGCTTCTAGAATTTCTTAACTGGAAGCTGATAGTCCTGTATGTAAAATCATAGCAACCTTCTGCCAGATAATATATCAGAAAGAAATCTGAAAGTGGTGAAACAGAGTTCACCTGCCTGCCATAGTAAAATATACTACAATGAAAGAAAAACAAATTGCAGACTGCCAGGGTCAAACGTACGGTAACGATTATGCAAATGTTATATAACATATTATTGTAGCAGGAACTGGCTAAGAAAGGCCAGCATTAACCGTCAGTGACCTCTGCCGTTTTTTTAACTTAGGAAAGGTGGGGACACTCAAGGTTAATCCCCTCATAAAACTTGCTTTTAATTTAGCACGTGCAACACAACCGAATGTTCTAGAAGGTTCTAATAGGACCTTCACATCTTTTATATTAATAATAATGTGAGCATGCACGTAACGAAAAGTTAATACAATTTAATGATAATCATTTTGAAAAGGTTGTTTCGCTTTTGTTAGTTACAGTTGAGGTCCAGAGGTCGTTAGTTTAATTCCCGAGCATTTGTGTTTGTTTTATAAATATTTATTATTTATATGACTGTTTTTTTAGTTTTAATTGTTTAACATATATCCACGCCTAATGAATGTACAAAATTTGTTGTATCTATAGTACAATTCTTACAATACTACTTACTGAGGGCAAAACGAATGGTTCGTTTTTTAAGAATTCTACATTTAAAAATAATAGAAAAGAATTTTTTGGCTAGAAAAGCTTTGGAAGCTACGATAGATCATAATAGCCACTTCGTACTTCGGTTACAACGATTGTTAATTGTTCTTTGATGAAACAAATAAATAAACTGAAGTATCCCCAGAGACATACGGTCTCCCACAGGTAAATCTGATCAATTAGATTTGTCAATCAATGAAATACTTATTAAGCTGAACTGTAAGTTGTTGTATTCTTATAGTTAAATAGACTCAATATTAGTCATCAACATATTATTATTAAATTATTAAAATAAAAATTCTAGAGACTGGTCCCTATTAGCCATTATAAACTGACACAAAAATAATTTTAAAAGAAAGGCCATACCGAAATTTGTCTACGTTCTAAAACAAAAAACACGCGAAAGCCAATTTCATAGCAACAATTAAAGATCCACTAACAAGAAATTGCGTCATCTAATAAAAAAAGCGACTAACTTGAATTAAATTATAGAAACAACGGAAAACTTGTCCTGCACTCGGGACCTTCAAATGCAGTTGTCGACTTTTCAACTATTACACCAAATCAGTCGTACTATGATTTCCTTCATAGATGTTTCATGCATAATACCTGCATAATTTATGGTTTTAGAATTTCGTATTCCGAGAAGCTATTGTTTTAACGATATTAACGTTAATTTGTATAAGGTTACCAACATGGTACTCATAGGTAAAACATTGTAGCAATTTTTTATTTCTTCGAAGTTTAATTTTTATTGTTTCTCAAATTTACAAATGACTTTTAAAGTCATTTGATACAATGCATCATTTAATGATTTTTGGCAAAGCATACAATCAAAGGATTTTAATGAATGTATTAAATATTATATTAAGGATAATATAATATATAATACCTACCTACTTTTTAAATGTATTCAAAGAGAACATCGTTAAAGACCTAAAATTTAAATAAAGCCTAATTACTTTAACTTTACATTAATCATGAAGTTCAAAAGACCGCATTATGTTGTAGCTATATACGCATTGGCGTTGTATATTTATATATCAGTGTGAATAAATATATTTTTTAACCGTCACAATTCCAATGCCAATGTGATCATGCGTCTTAATATTTGCATTTGACGGGTCTAGGCGCTTTATTAATAAAGTTTACAACTTTTAAGTCCAATCCAGTATGCTGTGGTAATGAAAAGAGCAGAAGTATTTATTGAGACAAAATTATAAAAAATGTGGAACAAACTCATTATATTTTTAGCATGTGTGCTCATATATTTTTATAAGCGATCGGCAAAAAGTGATAGAAGTTCCTTAGTGTTTTATTGTAAATATGTATTGTATTATTTTACTATTATTATGTGTGCCGCCTGTTTTTGGCCATTATTTCTATTTAATCCCTGCAGTGTGCAAAATATGAAGTAAGTTACATTTTTATATTACTACATACTTCTTCGTTTATTGTCATCTAAAATAAAGCAGTACATTTAATGTCGCCAATGACAAATCCATAAGTGTTGCATATAAAATACACTAAGCTAATCTGAGCTTAATTTATGCTGAGTACCAAAGTATAACTTTTATCTTACAAGTTATATCATTATTATAATTTATAATACTCACAAAGAGTACGAACTATTTCAATTATTACTACGAGTATGAATTAAGAGAGATCCGATATTTCATGAACCCACGACAGGATGGTCCATGCTTCAAAACAATTTGCTGTTCCATGCTGGTCCTAATTCGTTACTATCTGTAAACCATTCTAGAATGTTCATACGATAATACGAGTATTAAGCAATAATTTTCGTTAATCTCATATATAAGCTATTTCTACAAAGCGTGAATTCTTTTAAAATGTATGATTAGAAAGTTTGTTTTTACGAGTATGAGTTCTTAAGTGTTAAAATTTGTCATTGGTTAAAAATAAGGCTTCACTAATTACGTTATATTTTTTAAATATTTATATATGTAGGTACTACTGCTAGGCCAATCTTCCTATTTTCCACTAAAAGATAGTTTTAATTCAACTTGACCATGCAAATTACAGATTAATACTGCCGGTTGGAAAAGCATTAACAAAAATAATAGGCATTACTTGGGTTCGTAATAGCGAGGTGTTATCGGCAGATCGAGGGGCTGTCATCGTATTAACCATCAGTCATGTCTAGACCTTTAGGTATGTTACTTCTCCATCATTTTGAAATCAGGACGGCAAACGAGGTAAAAAAGTTATCAAAATATTATAATAAGTACGGGTCCCAGCAAGCACCTGATCAGAAATCAAAAAGTTCTTAGACACAACTTGTGCACTTAGTAAGTACTTACACTATGTTTGTGCTTGGCTTCCAGAAATTGAAAAATGATGTACAGTTCTTTATATTTTCAACAATATTTACTACCTCAACAATACGTAATATCCTCTTCTAAGGAAATATCCGAATTACTTTATCCATAAGAGAATTAAAGTTACCGACATGGCCCGTCGGATCAGCAAGTTGAAGTGGCAGTGGGCCGGTCTCGTATGTCGCAAAACTGATGGCCGTTGGAGCAGACGAGTTCTGGAGTGGAGACCGCTTCTTGGAGAGCGTAGTTAGAACGCCCTTCGGCCCGCTGGACCGACAAATTGCGAAACTTCGCTGGTAGAGGCTGGTTGAAAAAAGCGAAGGAACGGGATATCTGCCAACTGTGGACTGATAAATATAGCGCAATTACATTTATACAGCTTCTTTTCATCATTTCTTTCATTATCTATAGTGCCATGCAATTTCTTTCAGTATAAAAAAAATTACGACTAAAATTATTATCTTATTTTAAAAATAACTCATTTAAAATACATAATATATATGGTCATAATGGTGTATAATTTTACTATTGATATCGAAATGATTGAATTATTTTCATAGTGTATTCTCTCTTCTACACATATATATTAATTAATGTCTATTATGAATCAACGCCTTTTTTGACAGCAATTTCTCAAGTATGGGAAACTATTGATAAGCTGGCCTGTATCGCAAAAAAGGAATTGTTCTATTTGTGGCCCTTCGGATTGACCGCTTATCTCACAGGAACCGTATTTGTAGATAGACAAAAACCTAAGGAAGCATACAAGCAACTATATTCGGTTTCTGAACTGATGGTCCACGATAAGGTAAGAATTGTTTTATATTTTTAAAAGAAATGTCTTTGGGCTCTATTCATAATTTGATAAGTCTCTATCTGTCATAACCAAAATTAATAACGAACATTAAGTGATTATTAGCATCATCATTATAGCCCAAATTTTTTACGAATTTTGTACAAGTATATGTCAAAAGTAATCCACTGGACTAGTAGATTTAGTAGTTCCTTATTAATGCTTTTAAATGAGTGATTAGTCATTTTTATTTTTTAAATTAATAAAATTACATCTACAGACTCATGGTCCGTACTCTTTTTAGTTTAAGATTATTTTGTAAATTACCATCATCAGCTCATTAAACGTCCCCACCGAGGGGCACGAGCCTACCCGTATAGGGTGATTTGGCCTCAGTCGTCCACGCGGGCCCAGTGCGGATTGGACGACTTCACACACAACCTTCGAATCTCTTCGCAGGCGTGCATGAAGGTTTCCTCACGATGTTTTCCTTCACCGTAAAGCGTCAGATAACGTACATATATTTTTCGAAAATTCGAAAATACATTGGTACGTGTCGGGATTTGAACCTCAGCCCTCCCAGTAGGAAGGCGACAGTCCACACCACTGAGCCACCGACGCTCTAATTAATTATTAATTTGTAAATTAATTATTATAATATTATGTTAGTCCTCCGCGCATGGGGCAAAAGAATTGGTTAAAGGGGGAATGGGATAACAGTCAGAATTAAAATAAATAAATATTTAATTTATTAGGTAAAGAAGAGGGGTGAATAACAAAAAATAAATGGATGAAATGACATCATAAATACACTCTCTCTCTTTTATATTACATAATAATAGTAGCAATAACTCTTACATTTAATTTATTTATTGAGTGGTTAGTGTTTGAAAATAATTTAACAATTAATTTAGTACCTAGTTGCTCATTTAATTTCATGGGCAGTGAAATAACACGTTTAAATAACCAGCTAGAGAATTCGCTTAAAATCTGATAAGTGCCATATATGTATTCTTTATTCTAGACGAAGATTTGGATATTCCCTGAAGGAACAAGAAATAAAAACAAGAATCATGAGTTTCTACCATTCAAGAAAGGTGCGTTTAAGTTAGCAGTTTCCTCACAAGTGCCTATAGTCCAGTGGTTTATGCCCATACTACTTTGTGGATCGCGAGAAGCGTATTTTTGATGAAGGTAAAATCTTTAACAAATATATACAAACCGGGCCCCGGTTCCACTTGCGCTAATTTTCAAAATTTAGCACTCCATTGCTCTGTTTGATATTATAATTGATAATACCAGTAGACAACTCATTCTGCTTTAATACTATTTTAAACCATTCACTTTTAAGTTGTACCGGAATTCCAAATTTACAGTTGGATTGTAGAGTCAAGAATGGTGTTGTAATGTCAAGTAAATTAGTAGAATTCAGTCCCGGATCATTGTAAACAGCCCAACAGGCTTTACTACAAGCATAAGATGGGATCAAACCCGGTACCTGTACTATATAAACTTATTTCCCAAACAGTACAAAAAATCTGTCGTTAAATAATAGTTTGTTTTATAAGTATTTAAAGACGACCCGTCTGGTGAAATGGTTGAGACGTCGGCTATTACACCAAGGTTTCCGGGTTCGATCCCTGGGCAGTAAAATCATTTTTGTCCATGAACTTGTCTTTTTGTATTCGTCTGGGTGTTTTCTATGTATAATATGAATGTATTTACAAAAAGTATATAGGTAACGATGTTTATCCATTATTTAGTACTCATATAACAGGCTTACGCTTAGTTTGGGATGTCCGTGGATATATATATATCATTTCTTTCAGTGGCGTGCACTCCATATATGCAAATAAGCAGCGCATACCCTGTGCTTCGAGACAACTCGGAAAAATGCCAATATATTAAATGATTCCCACACACACACTTACTCACCCATTTTCCTCTACAGATTTGAAACCATAGGCAGCTACTGTCATCAACAGAACCCAATGTAACAAAAATGAAAATTATGTGCTGTTTTTATGATTAATGTCACTCACTTGCATAACCTACTCATAAGCTTTGTGCACGCCATTGATTTATTTATTTTTTTTTAATACGGATTAGTGGGTGTTAACCTTTGCCATCCTACGATTGTAGCCGACGCATTAAAGTGCCCTCCAAAGCACGGAATAATCTTTATTTTCGGAAAATCAGGTGAATAGGCCTCAAATGTCCAAATCAAACTAGGAAAACTCCCATAGTGAGGTTTCTCTGCAGGATTTGAACCTACGACCTCAGACTCACGCAGCCGAACGCTGTGCTCACTAAACCACGGAGACTACACTTTCTGGTAAAGTACCAGTAACCATAAATCATCGCATCTTATGAATATCCTTATTGTTTGTGCATAAGTTAAATTACCTACCTGGTTTCACTAAGTCATAAATATTTTTAGGTCATATGATAATGCAATGCTTAGAAGAAGTGCCGACTACAGGAATGACCCTAGACGACGTCCCGGACCTCATAGAAAGTGTACGCAATAAAATGATGGAATTTTACAAACAACTCACCAAAGAAGTCATAAATAATCCTACCATGAAGTATACCTGGATAAGATAAAATTATCTATATGTCAAATAATTGTAACTTTGCATTTATTAAACGTACATTCTTATGGCATAGTTTTAGAAAGATAATATTTATACTCTAATTATTTCATTATAATAATATATATAATATATAAATATTAAATTATCTATGCTACTACCAACAAAGATCCAGAGGGTCATGCATGAGATAGAGTACTCTTGATATTGTGCAATCGGAATGCATCACTTTTTGTAACAATAAGCGCTTAAAGTACATGTAATAGTTTGTGTATTAGATTTATTACAGGAATAAAAATCTTTATTGAAAGGATATAAATCGTCTAAATAAGCTTGGTTCCAGAAAACCTGTATACAACTTTGTTGATATTTTCTTGACTGTTGGATTCATTTTAAATTTTATTATTTATGATATAGAAATAAAGTGAATATCATAAGAAAATGAAGGTCATGGACGTAATAAAATATACTCATGATGCAACAATCTTTTTTATATGTTTCAAAAAATTGGAAACTAATAAAAGAATACAAAATTATAAAACTATATGAATTGCCCAAGTTTTTATCAGTTTCCTTACTTATATGATAGCAACATTGGACTTTAACAAATAATTTTATTTTAATATTGAGACATGGACACAGACTGCGGGATTGGTTCAAAAATTTAAAGTTACTCAACGGGCAATGGAGTATGCTATGCTCGGAGTCTCCCTTAAAGATATAATCAGAAATGATGTTACCCGCTAGAGAACTAAAGTTACCGACCTAGCTGGACGGATCAGCAAGTTGAAGTGGCAGTGGGCTGGTAACGTATGTCGTATATCCCGATGGCCATAGGAGCAGACAAGTTCTGGAGTGAATACCGCGTCTTGACAGGCGTAGCGTAGGTCGCCCGATGGGCCGACGACTTGCGAAGCGACCTTTCGCAAGTCGTCGGTGGTGGAGGCTGGATGAGAAAAGCAGAGGACCGGGATATTTGGTGCAAATTGGGGGAGACCTATGTCCAATAGTGAACTGCGATAGATTGAAGAGAATATTGATATATAATTTACCCATACCAAGTGTAGGTATACAACTACTATAATTTTATTTTTTCGACAGAAAGTAGGGATTTTTTGACGGATGCGTTGAAATCGAAATGGTGTTAATAACTGGCTGCATTATAATAAACAATTGGATTGTTAGCAAGACAGCTCGAACGTTTTTTTCATAATTTGATTATGATGGTTTTTTATCCTTTTGGTTGTGGTTTTTCCAACTTCAAGTAATTTACGAGGAAACTTCATCATCAGCTCATTAAATGTCCCCACCGAGGGGCACGAGCCTACCCGTATAGGGTGATTAGGCCATAGTCGTCCACGCGGGCCCAGTGCGGATTGGACGACTTCACAAACAACCTTTGAATCTCTTCGCAGGCGGGCATGAAAGGTTTCACGAGGAAACTTGAACTACTTAAATGAATTTCTCTAGTTGCAGTAGTCCGGTTGTTAGTTTGGTTGACCGGACTACTGCAACTTTTTAGTTGCAATAGTCCGGTTCGAACCGATCACCGGACTATTACTACTTATTTAGTAGTAACAGTTCGGTTAATAAAATATTAAGTTAAAGTTTTGTTTACTTGCATGTATTTTCCCCATTAACTCATATATATATTATATAATTATTTGATATTCACGTTAGTACAAGTAAAATGAGCATAGGTATTTTTTGTCATATGAATATAAACTCTTAGGAATATTACAATGATTTGGAAAAAAGTACTAGGGGACCATACATAACCAAGAGGTTTTGTTGTGAACAAACTGATAAAAAATTCTGTTCACTGAAAAGTACTAATCGGACACCTCCGATATAATTATGGTCTCCTAGTACTTTTTTTACAATAAAATCTTTTATTTATATAAGGTGAGCAAAAAGATCATACCGAACGCTTTATAAAAAAATGTGATTATTAACCCAACTGTTAATACTTAATAAGTAGCAACAGTCCGGTGCTCAGTTTGAACCGAACTATTGCAACTAAAAAGTTGCAGTAGTCCGGTCAACCGAACTAACAACCGGACTGCAACTAGAGGAAATGAATACCATCAGAAGGACTAGATACTAATTTTGGATCTAATTAGAGCATCTTCCACGATAGATTGTACCGTGACGAGAATGAGAGGTTCTCTATAATCTGCTCGCTTGTCAGACAGGTACGAGACAGATCACCGGTTTTTTGGGTTCCCGTTTTCTATTGGATGTTTTATCCATATCCTATTTAACTAAGGTGCTCGAATTGTAGAAGTGATATTAATTAAATTATCGCTACATTCTGGTTGCCTGCACGAAAAATCTTTGAGAGAACATTTTAAAGTTTATGTGGCTACTACTAATAATGGAACACTGTGACTATATGCAGGCATCTGTTTCCTAAACAATCTAACCTGGCGAAAGTGAATAGGCATTTTCAGGTTGCACGTGAACCCAGAGCGCAGGCATCGTCATTTAATCGTAGGTACCTACCATAAGATGACAAAGGTTCTTACAGCCAATAATAGACAAATAAAAGTAAAAAATAATGCCTTTTTTAATATGTTACTCCATTTAAATACATAGACTTGCTAGGTACACCTATATACACATAGGTTTCATTTTCAGATATAACTTTGAATATATATTGTCCAGCTATACTCATATCTGGCAAGCTGATGAAGTTGAAACTCCACATTCCGTGCAAAATTTCTAATGCCTTTTTTAATCTTCTATAGACAGGCATTTGACCGCCGTCTCACCTGATGATAAGTGATGATGCAGGCGAGGATGTATCATCATGCCTCTCTAGAAAAAGCCTCTTGCCTTCAACATGGCCAGGTTGTCATGCTTGGTTGTAATATTAATAAATGCGGTACATAATATTGAAAATTGTTTTGTGAAGAAGCAAGCATGCATAATAAATCGTACTCTTTGAACTCTGCATAATGTAAACCTTTAAAAAATTATGTGTAATATTGAAGAAATCATTGTGTTTTTCTCAGAACATGGTATTATCGTGTTCAATGTGTAAAGTGGTGTTCAATCACAATGTTGTTCGATTTAATTGCTAAGTTACTGTGCGCAGTAGTCATTTCCATTCTATTCATTATAAATTCACTGTTTAAATTATGTGCATCCAGTGAAAATAAACGAGTGAAATTTTATTACAATTTTTTTATGTATTATTTAACAATTTTTTTAAGTACAACTGCATTTCTACCCTTATTTTTATTCAGGCCGAAAAATGTCTACAATTTAAGGTAAGTAGCAATCGATTTAAATCCTTCCTTTTTTACAAAAGAAGACCGCAATCAACATAACACCTAACGAACATTACATTTCAGTGTTTCTGTGCTTCCCTCACGGTTTCACCTCAATTTATGCCACTCAACTTATTTTTACAACTCTGGTTGGAATACAAAAATATGTATAAATATGTAAAAATAAGTACATATAATGCAACTTAAGCTACTTTTAAATTTTCATTTTTTATAACGAAAATTAATTTAGTTTAATTTAGAAAAAACAAAATAACTTTTATAATTATTTTTTACTATTAGTTCTACTCGTAGCCCAGAACAGTTGGTTTATACAAAATTTTAAAGCATCTAACCGTCAAAGGTGCTATTGAGTTTAGAAGACTAGCAGTAGCAACATATATGGGGTAGTATCTTCATGCAAACAAGCAAGTCTCGATGGCTGCTTGTTTATCTTTAAACAGTAATTAAATCTAGTTTTTCTTTATTATTATAGTTAATGTTGTGTAACTAGACCGTTGATTGTACAAAACCAGGTGCTCCATGACACTATTGCACCAATCTGTGGCCAGAACCGCTTGTCATAGGCGATAAACATTTTCTACATGGAAATCGCTGATCAATTGTAGGCTTGATAAAGCCACTAACGTATAATTAAGGTTCAAGCAGCCGTCGTTTCAACCATTACACCAAATGGACGACCAATTTGTTGTATTGGTTGATACGTCGGCTACTAAACCAAGAGTTCCGGGCTCGATCCCAGGGCAGTAAAAACATTTGCGTGCATAAACATGTCTGTTTTATTGGTCTCGGTGTTTCTATGTATAATATATGTGTGTTATTCACTGGGTTCCGTCAGAATATCGGCGCTATTGCGACGCTTTATTTATAGCGTCGCAATGGCTTAAGCTGAGACGGAACCCTTTGACCTTTTTTTTTGTGTGTTTATAGTTTTATTTTAAAAAATAAGTGCGTAGTAATATGTAATGTTTTTTCTCGACTGTGTATTTAAAAAAAAAAAAATAAAATAAAAAAAACAAAAAGTAAACAAGTAAACATGTATGTATTTACCAAAAATATGTATTTAAGTACGTTTATCTTTTGTTTAGTACTGATAATACCAGTTTCACGCTTAAGTTGGGTCTAGGTGACGCTGAGTAAATGTCGGTTGGTATTTATTTATAATTTATTATGGAGCACCTGGTTTTGAACCCTCGTGTACTCTCCAACTTCCTCTTTCTCTCTTTTTTTTCACCATTTATTTTAGAAGGCATTCGCGCAATAGTTCCCACTATTGCGCGAAAGAAAACTCTAAAGGCTAGATTAAATTAGAAGATGTGTATCCACTACGCTAAATATTTACAATGATAGACGATTTTTTTATGTGCCAATAGTAGAAGGGGGGGGCATTACCATATCTCTAATACAGCTGAGGGTCTTCATTAGATTCTTAAGATCTTCAATTTTTGACATCAAATGAAGCGGCCCACCATGTTGAGTATTTTTTTAAAGGCAGTATGTCGATCTTTAATAGTTTGACCGGGCTCTTGTGATTTCTAATCAGAGTAACCAGGTACTCCAGATCTTCGATTATCCATTTTTTTTAGTTTTCCCTTAATGTGGCTATTAAATTCTCACTCTGTACCAAATTTCAGCCCTCTGAGTTAACCATCATAATCATCAGTAATAATGGAAGTACCTACTTACTACCTACTCCTATTTTGATGTTCATGAGTGGGTGAATATCGAAATTGCGAAACTTTGCTTTCGATTAACTTCGGAACTAAATGACCTAGAGACTTGAAATTTTGGATTTTAAGTATGTGATTATAGGTTACTGGGTGACAAAAAATATATAATAAAAGAAGTATGTGAGTGAGTATGGTGGTGGACTAGTATATAAAATAAATAAAGAACGTGATAATTTTTGCCAGAAGCCTTTCCTGAGTGATCATCCTACGATAATATTATGAATTTGATGTTCATATTTGATTTCAGAGCTACCGTACCAATATTTGAATACCTGGGCTATAATATCTTAGAAATTGAATTGATTGTGCGCAACAGCGACGTTTTGTCTAAATCCGATGGGGCTGTAATAATGGAAACACATCAATCGTCTCTTGACATGCTCAGTAAGTTAAAAATACATTGAGATGAATTTTATAGATTTGCACCTTAAATACTGAATACCTAGTAGTGGTTTAAAACAACTAGTGGGATCATACATATTCTTAATTGGAACTGACATTTTACTTACTATCTAACGGTATAGTGCATATTTTTAAACTTTTATATATTTTTTAGCATGCATTATGACATGGAAAATTGCCAAGAACATGGCGGGCATGTCCAAAAAGGAGCTTTTATACATTTTCCCTGTTGGTTTAACTATGTACCTTGGCGGTATATATATGATAAACAGAAAGAATGCAGCACAAGCATACAAGGATTTCAAGAACGTTGGCGCAATCGCAAAAGAACACAAGGTACATTTATTTAGGACATCAAACTCAAACATGAAATATTGCCTTAAAGCAATTAAATAATAAAAAATAGTCATTAAATAGGTAACAAAAAAAACGTCATTTAAGCAACTTAACACCTTTAGATACAAATTAAAATATAGAATGCAACTCACTGAAGCTTCAGGCAATTGTAACGAAAATTGATTGCGGAATTTGTTTTATCGCATGAAAATGAGACGTACTTACGTCGTTAATTTGTAATTCCGTAGACAGATAAATATTAAATGCTAGCTTCGCCAACACCGTCTTAAGCTTTGCACATCCATGCGTAGGTACTATAGACAACTAAACAACTGACTGGCTGAATGACTGACAAAAGCTTGGACACCAAAACCAGGCAGTTCAAATAATAGGTATATATAGTCATTGATTTTATATTACAAGATCATTCATACTATATGCGTAGAGACTGTCCCTGCAATATCTGTACCTGGGTCTGAGATCTGTACAATAGACTTTTTGCAATTTCCACTTTATTCGGCGGGGACAGACAATACTTCTATGAGCAAAGGTCCGAGAGATACAAACAGACAGTAAAAATAGGTTTTCCTAATTACAAGAATACAATCTAAAGCCATAAAAAGTAGACAACTCATTATTATTAAGATTAAAGTTATCTAACCTTATGCTTCCATTATTTTAGTGTAAACTTTGGCTCCATCCTGAGGGAACTAGAAATCACAATAAGAAAACTATGTTGCCGTTCAAAAGGGGCATCTTCCATTTGGCAGTGATATCTGAATTACCCATCATACCAATAGTTTCCTCGCCTTTTTATTTTCTTAATTATGAGGAACCGTCGTTTGAAAAACGTAAGTATTTCTCTGTGTTCATAATAACCCATTAAACTATATACAAATTACAAAATAACTTCCAAATTCAATGAGGTCGCTTTAAATGAACCTGTCTTAAAAACTTACAAGTAGTGGTACATCGATATAAGTGACTGTCGTAATACTGGCGTACTATTTTGTAGTTTTTGAGTGACTACACACAGGTAGACATGTTTCTGTAGTGTATTAATAATAAAGAGGATAGATTTGTAATTTTGTTTGAATGTTTGTTATGAATAAACTCAAAAGCTACTGTGCCGATTTCAAAAAATATTTCACTATTCGAAAGCTAGGTACATTCATCTTGAGTAAAATAAGCTAACATAATTATTTATTGCTAGAAAAGATGAACAATCGTCACTAAAACCACAGATAATATAAATATAAGTAAATCATTTAAAAAATATTTACAAAAATCTTCGCGATATGTCTTCTGTTAAAATCCTTATCCAAATAAGACATAAAAAGTGTATATCCGTGCGAAGCCGGGACAGCGGGTAGATGGCCAGTAGTGAAAAAAAAATTCATTGCATAAAACATTAAGTTCAAATTCTATCTTCAATATTCACTGGTTTTATTGTAATGCCCTTTTCGTTTTATAAAAGCATATCAACTGCTTAAGTCAAAGGTACTTAATTTGAAGGTTGGTGCAGGTGCGTCTCCCAACTTTTAGATATGAACTTGGGTGAATTTTTTTTATGTCGAATGGTACAGTTAGCTCGCTCACCTGATGATAAGTGATACGCAGATGCAGTGTTGAAGGAAATCAATAACAATAGGTAGTTATTATCTTCCGTCAACACTGCCCTGTGCCCGTCTCCCGGGACGACAGATGTAAGGCCTCCTTTACCCGGTAATTTTACAAGCTACAGTGCCCTCATCCTGAAACACAGTAACCATAAATACAAAGCACTCCTATTTTACGGAACGATATTTGACACTGCGATGGTACCTACTCAAATGACTCAGTTCCGAGTCTACCTCAATTAAAATTAAAATGGTAGGTTTTTATAAAATAATATATTGGTTTCAGCTCGAATCATTTTACAAGTTTTGGATGCGATACCTACGAAGGGGCTCACATCAGAAGACATACCAGAGCTAATGAAGACTGTGCGTCAACGCATGTGGGATGAATACAAGAAACTCTATACCGAAATTTATCCAAATGAAATACTTTCAGATTAATTACAGTTTATTATAAAATTTTGTACTATGTAAGAATATTACTAAAAATATTTCTTTTTAAATCTACGGCATACTTCATTTATAACTCTCGATATTTAATTAAAGATTCGTTATTACGTCATTCATTATTATAATAAATTGTGTGACTATAAAGTTTTATATGAATGTTTTGATGAAAAATAAAGAATATTATTATTATTATTTTATTTCCGTATACCGGAAGGTGCATTTAGAAGTATCTAGAAGCCTTTATTATTATAACAAGCGACACGCACTTGCTTCGCACGGATGCAATCGTAATAGGCACGCTTCCACCTCCCCAGGCGGCCGGTACCGCCGTAAACGCTACGTACAGCAACTTTTAGGGTTCCGTAGCCAAATGGAAAAAAACGGAACCCTTACAGATTCGTCAAATCTGTCTCTCTGTCCGTCCGTCCGTCCGAATAACACAACCCCTTTTTTCTCCGAAACTGTAAACACAACACTATTCAAACTCTGTACGTATATGTATTCTGTAAACCGCTATTAGGTTTTAATAAGAAACTTGAAAAAAAAATATTTTGGTGTTCCCCATACATTGATCTAAAACTCGAATTTCTTTTTTCAACGTACCCCTACGTGTGGGGTATCAATGAGTAGATCTTTAAAAATAGTATTGAGGTTTCTGCTATATATTTTTTAAAAATTGTGGAAAAAAAAAAGTGTGGAACCTTCCACGGGCGATTCCGACTCGCACTTGGCCAATTTTTAAATGTGTAATATCTTCGAAACTATTCATATAAATCATATGCTCAAAGAGAGAGATATCTATATTAAATCAACAATTTATTGAAGGTATTTAATTGGATAAGGATTAATGTTGTATTGGTTAAAAATCGCTTCGAAAATTAGCCATTATTTGTAAAAAAAATGTTATTGTGGGTTATCCATAAGAGATAAACATATACCATCGCGGATTTTCCTGTAGACCTTTTTAATGTATAAAATATTCAGTAGATTATTTTGATACATCTTATAGGGTTCAGCCTGCGTTTGCAATGTAGAAAAATTAAATTATTTACGACATCACTTAGAAACCTCAAAAATAACAGTATTTCTCCACTATTTTGGATCTTAATATACACATAAACTCTCCTCTTGAATCACTTTATCTTTTAAAAAGAACCGCATCGAAATCTGTTGCGTAGTTTTAAAGATTTAAGCGCACATTGGGACATAGGGAGATGGGGACAAAAATGCGTCTTTGTTTTATACTATGTAGTTATGATTACCGCGCCTGTTGACCGCTGATTTTTTTAATATTTAATTGAACTCAACTTTTTTTTCGGAATGACTTATAGCTGTTGGCCGCAGGTGGCCTACACAGCTTCACCGGGCAATTGGCGAGCGAAGATGGCTCTCAGACCAAAAATATATGCAACGAGGAGAATGCAGGGGGGGAGGGCTAGGTAAGCTACATAGTATACGTTTGGGGAGAAAAACGACTGGGCACGTGCCGGTAACGTGAATAGGGACTGGTCAAACCTACAGGGACTCGCAACGAAGGCTTCCGCCGGCAGGGACTTGGAAGCTTTACGCGCTGCGTCTGCGGCGATGTCGGCAGTGATCGGTGATGGCGACAGTGATCGGGTTAAACTCGACGGCATTGCACAGTTTTATATACTTGTTACTTACGACGAATATGTATGCGTAACTTAGATTAGAATGATTTAGTCCGTAGAGAACTTAAAAGTTCTGACATATCCGCCGTATCAGCAAGTTGAAATGGCAGTGGGTGGTCACGTATGTGGCAGTTCTGGAGTGGAGACCGCGTCTTGGCAAGTGTAGCGGCCCTCCGGCCCGATGGACCGACGACTTGCGTCGCTGGTGGAGGCTGCTGGTGGTTGATATGGGAGACCTATGTCCAGCAGTGGACTGCGATAGGGTGAAGAGACTAAAACTTTATCGTCAAATTTAGTCATGCATACATAGGTGACGTAACTGACACTTATTGGTGTTTTGAAATACGCTCCGTTTCAGGTAATTTTAATTCATAATTATTTAAAAATAACGTTATATCAAATCTCAACTTTGCAATATCCCTTCTTTAATATTATTTTAACATTTTAATAGGAAAATATTCATTAATATTACATTTGTATGTTCCCTATTACATAAAAAAATATTTAATAATAACAAGGCAGTATGGTCAATGATTTGGGCCTGTTCCAACTGACAATAATAAAAAAAATGTCAATCAATCAAAAATCCGATCAAATCAAATCAACTGTCTTGGTTAAAGTAAAGACAAGAGTGTTTAATTCTTTAATTTAGTACTTTTTTATATATTTTAGTAATTAACTCTTCGTCCTTTAATATTTATGTTTCAAAGTTGCTATATCGATTATTTTGATTATTTCGAGCGACTTAAAATTAAGGCAACAAGTGTTTAGTATAGATAATTTTATTTATTCGGTCTTATCATCAATACTAAATATATCGATTGCTATTATAATGTGGGACAAAATTGCGTATATTTTTATCATCACGTTGGTGACATATATTTTAAAGCAGCTCTTTTCTGAAACTCCCAATTTTGTGAAATTCAAATCAAAATTTCTTATCTTTTACATTTGGACTTCAATTACCGCAGTGATGTTGCTACCATTCTTTGTATTTAACCCAAAAAATGTGAAGAACTCATTGTAAGTATCATATAAGAAGTGCACAGTATTATCTTGTACATTTTGAGTATATTTTCATTCATTACAATTTGAATCATGAGTCATCTTATTAAAGATGTGTGTGTATCCAGAAAGCAGACGCTTATGTTAATTAACCTTCTGCAACTGAAGTGGTAGTCCAACAGACACCACAAAACATTTTTGTTTGTATTAGCATTATTTTTTAATTATAAGTATTGCACCTCTTAGTACCTTCCATGTCAGTATAATTATGGCATGTCAGTCGCAGGAGGTTAACTGCTTTGTGAAATTAACTTCTTATGATTACATTATTTGTTAAAAATAAATTATAGTATCAGATTTTGTTTTATAACATCACCCGTTAACAGCTTTGGAAACAATTTAATTCTTTTATTTCACAAGGTTTGGGTCACAAATAGTGAAGCATGTTACAAGAGTCATTGAAGTTAAATGGCATTTGCGAAATGGAAGTACTGGCTGAAGATCGTGGGGCAGTTGTAGTGTCCAATCATCAGTCATCTATTGATATATTAGGTAACAATATTCTTAAATTCTAGCTATTCGTTAAATTGAAGGGAGTACAGCATAAAACATCAAGAATCTGAACTAAGCTTACATGAGTGTAGGGATGTGACAACCCCATCACCCACTGGTGATTTTCACCAGTGCTGTCAGTCACTGCAGGGTAGTTTTTGGCGAGCTGTTAGTGCGTTGCGACACCACGGACCTGATGGCTTCCGAGAGTACACACTGACCGTCTCGTGCCTTCTGGAGTGGCCACCCAAGCTCAAGCTAGCTCTCTCAAGGAGTGGAAGTGAAAGGTGCATAAGTCGCGAATTGGTGTAGTTAGTCTGTGCAGAAAAATGTGTACTCCTTTTGACACCCCTAGCCGCGTGCGGCCATGTCCCCCTTTCGTGCCACTGCAGGTGACCATTAGGGAGCCCATCTAGCCATGGTGAGTCACTGCCTGTCTCTATTTTACTCTGAGTCTAGTGTAATAGGACTATAGGACATATAATTTCAAAGATTATACATACTTAAGATGATATAAATTAATTAAACTTACTATATCCTGTATTAAGACATCCAATTAGTTGATCACAAAATTTGTTTTTATTAACTAATTAAATACATAACCGTCATGTCATAGAGTACTGATTCTAAGTTTATAACGGTTAAATATAATTTCTGAACAGTAAACAATCATGATAATATCATTTTTACCCATTTCACAGTTGATTCTAGCAATGTGTCTCTACACAACAATCTTATCACACAGACCTCAGAAAAATCATAGAGAATCCAATTAATGTAGATTTTACCATTTTCCACATCTCATATTGTAGTCTCATCATTCTGATGACTATTAAATGATCTATTGTTTGAGGACCCTCCACTAATATATTTTCCTACCACTTTCCAGGAATGTTCAACATTTGGCATGTTGCAGACAAAGTTGCAGCTATTGCACGTAAAGAAATATTTTATGTATGGCCATTTGGTCTAGCTGCATACCTTGCCGGTGTTGTGTTCATTGACAGGAATAACTCAAAAGATGCATATAAACAATTGAAAATCACCTCAGAAGTGATGATCAAAAACAAGGTAAATATTCCACTGAGTCATATAAAGCCTGACATAAGCAGTTATGTTACTAAATACCATGCATGACTAAACACCAGTATAAGTGGTAACTTTATTATGAAACGCAATAAACACTCATGCCTTTGATGAAATCTATTTACTGTGCGATAATCACAAGATTGTATTTCACAGACAAAAATATGGCTATTCCCCGAAGGCACTCGAAATAAAGATTTTACTAAACTGTTGCCCTTTAAGAAAGGTGCTTTCAACATAGCAGTGGCTGCACAAGTACCAATCATACCAGTTGTTTTTTCACCATATTACTTCATCAATAGGAGCAAAAATATATTTAACAAAGGTATGTACATTACACACTTTACTTACCTACTTACTGTTTGCCTATTGAGTATACAGGTTAATTATATGAGTTATTGTGAGTAATACACAAATGATTGAAAGTATTTATATTAGTATAGTAATCATAATTTAAAAAGAGCTATATACACTGTTAATTAAACAAACAAAACTGTATGGATGTTGGTGGTAGTAAGTTGAAAGTGTGTAATAGAAAATCATCAATTCTAAAGAATAAGTCCAAATGAGTTTGCAGTTTCTTGCTGGAGTCTTCTATAAGTATAATGAACTCGCCAAACCAGTGGTAGATTAAGTCTTGTTCTTTTCTTTATTATTTTAGCAAACAAAATTCAACAAGTATAGGGTTTTAGTATTATTTTTCTAAGGATGCCAATTTCTGATAAATTATGTAATTTTCATTTTATTGAAGATTATTTATATATATAGATAAGCTGTTTATCACTGCTTTTGGGAAAGGCTTCAATGAACATATTATTCAGTATGTAATATATTTATTACAGGTCATGTAGTTATCCAGTGTTTAGAACCAGTGTCTACAAAAGGACTCACAATGGACGATGTGCCAGAACTTATAGATCGCGTTCGCAATATCATGGATGCAGTTTACAAAGAATTATCAAAAGAGGTACTTAGTGCATTGCCCCCGAATTATCCTCTTGCCACTACAGACTGATTTTATAATCTAATTTAGTTCAAACAAGTATTAAATAGTGATAAACATCAACATTATTATCATATAATAATGTTCGACTGCAAACATATTGCAAAACACCTATTGATTCCAAAAAATATTCTTGTGTTTGTGATTAATGATACTGATATTGACGATAAAAAATACTAATTAGTGATATTGCGTTTATTTGGGATTTCTATTATCTAAGCAATACGCCTTGTTGCACAATATTGACGCTTATTATCAAAAAGCCAAATTTTAAACAAACTGTTGTAATGAGCACTATCAAGTCCTAATAAAACTCAATATTTAAAAGTAATTAATGAACTCGAGTTGTACAACGCAATTGCAATGTATTCGTTACGAAACAATCTTTTGTGTACAGTTTACACCCTGAATACAGAATGAAGCAGTTAATCACAATCCATATGTACCTTACAGCGAATATAACGTAACATATAGAAGCTATTTAGAATGTTAATATCATAATGCAACACAATAAGTGGTTTGTATAAGATAGCATGCCAATAGTAGGGTTAAACATCTTATAGGTACTGACTACTGATTATATTTTAATGTAAGTGTATTCAAGGTAAATTTTGTATTTTATCCTGAATATAAAGTCAATCATTATAACCATTAGATATAAAAATACTAGATTTAAGTATTTTCATTATAAATTCGAACACACAAACCATTACATGCTTGTTAGTGTAATTTAAATAAATTAGGATTTTCTTCTAAGATTTTTTTTATTAGCTAAATTGGAATAATTCTTTAATATAAGACCTTGCAAGTTGCTATTATAAATTTATTGAGTGCCATTTAACGTGTATTATAGTTTTAATATAGTAAATCTAAAGAAAAGGAAAGGGACCATTGACATCGTTACTACTTTTCTGACGATATTACATTAAGTAGTGTTTTTTTAAATATATTTTTGTGAAATTTTTAAAATGTACTTATAAAATGTTTTATATGGTTGGTGTAAATGTCTAGAATAGATTCACCAGATTTTTAAATCAAAATACCTACCTATATAAATAAATTGTTTGAATGGTTTTCCCTTTGACTAGTCGTTATTTCTTTAAACTCTAATTTAAAAAAAAATTAGAGGCCATTTTAGGATGCAATTAAGAATGCTTTAATTTTGGTTTTTACAATAATTTTAGATATTAATTTTATACCACTCAGAAATGTTCCTATACTGTATGTTTAATTTAAAGTATTATAAACTTTTTGGAATTCAATATTTTTAAAACAACAATTCTAGAAGAACAACATGGTGTAACGAAATAAGCTTTAATAGCTTATTCTATAGTTATTTTAACTAATAAGAATAAATTCATGTGTGATATAAAACATGATTGTGTAAAGGTAACCAAGGCAAAGTAATTTTCAAAGTACCTAGCACAATATTTTTTTTTTAGAATTTGCAATTTTTGTACACATTGACTACTAAATGTATTTTAGAACCAAAATATTTTTACGAATAATGTTTAGGTGGCAAAAGATATAAGCAAACCTATATTATGCTGACAACCTTTGTTATTGCTATAGTAATTTATAGTTTAGCGTTTCGTTTTTATCTATATAGAAATATTCGGCTAAATAGTGATGATATTACATAACAATCTCAAACCTATTACATTGTACGCTTGTAGGACACTTTAAGAGCCCCGACACGAATCGTAGATTGAATTTTACATGTATTTAGATATATTACCAGTATTAAGGTCAAATATGTGTTTCATATTTCCTATTGCTATATTGTTTAAAATACAGACCATATAAGCAACTGTATATGTTGCAGTCTAAAGTTTGTTTTAAATATTTCTCTGCAATTATATTGTTTAAAATACAGACCATATAAGCAACTGTATATGTTGCAGTCTAAAGTTTTTTTAAATATTTCTCTGCAATTATATTTGCCAAAAACATCGTAGCTGCTTTCATATTTTAAGGCCGGCAATACATTTCAGTGCTCTATGGTATTGTTAATGTACATGGGCGGCGGTGTCATTATACCAACAGATTTTTTCGTCTATTTGTTCGGGTAATTTCTGAACGCGGACCGATTTTGACGGGACTTTAGCTTAGCTGATATAATTATTTAAAACTTGTGCTACTATTATTTTCGAAAAAACTTTGTTATTCAGAAAAATAAAGTAATGTTGGAACGCGCGATGTGTCCTATAAATCATGTCAACTTAATTTACGATACACGATATTACTGTATACCTTTTGCTCATGTAAATAAATTATGTAATTATAATACTTATTTTGTATAGACATGTTGACCATGTCTGATAGTTTTTCATTATAGTATTGTAATTCCTATATACATGTGATTTATTTGTACTAAAGTAATTAGAGGCACTTGTGTGTATTATTTTAAGACAAAAACGTGAAATATTTTTCCATATGTGAAGTCTTTTAATAAAAATAAACACACAGGGTTTACGTTTTTTATTGAATTAAAACAACCAGTTACCATTTTTAATTTATTTTGTATAATATTTACAAAACTTGTACAAATAATAACATATTTTATCTAACCATCAACTTTATTAAACTTTTTAAATATGACTATCACAGCTCTTTACGGATTTTTTTGAATGTATGTTTACTTATCTACCTGGAACATAAAACATATTATTTATTACTTTGTATTCTTATAATTAATATGTTTTTAATTACAGAGTATCAGTGAGCGTCTTAATGTCCAAATCGCCAAATTATTTAAATATAAAACATTGTAAATGAAACTCAAGTAGATATATTTTTTAAAAAAATAATATCGGACTACTAAATACTTTATTTGTATTTAAACATTTTGAAAAATGCTCTTAGTTCTATTGGACATTATATGTTAAAAAAAATTATGTCTATAAAATAAACGGTAACATTTTAGGACTTAATTTGAAACTATTTGACTTTTGAAATTTAAAAGCTATACATACTATTTAATTTATATCACGATACACATATAGTAGTGCTAGTAAATTTTAAATAACAGTAATTGTGATATTTATTTAGATACCTAATAATGAATACAACTTTTCACAGAAAATATAAACAACAATCGAAATAATATCCAAATCATGTTAACTTATTTTACTGAAATATGTTCAATACAAGTAGGCATAGAGGTCGACCGATACTTATGTTAAACACTTTAATTCTTATTTATGTATTGTGTAATGAATGTCCAGTCATAGAATGAAGTACAAACACGAAACACTATCAGATCTCAATAATGACGGTTAAAGATAAAATGATTAAACTGACAGCCCGACGCCTGTGTGTGTGTCCTTAACCCTTCAAAAAGAACAATTTGTCACTTTATATGTAGGTAGGTACGTTATCAGTAATGTTTCTGAACTTGATATTCTGCCCCTAATATGTATATGTTTACAAATCAAGGTAAGATAACCTACCTCAATCCACAGCAACAAATTTGCCACTTCGCGCTATCGTCTCCGCAGACGTTCTGGCGAACTCCGCCTGCATATCGTTTTGGGTCTTCTCAACCAACGCTGTTATGTCATCTTTGTCCAGTCCTTCAGTTTCGATTAATGGCATTATGGTGATTATAAGCTCGCCTGGAACATGATACATAGTTATAAATAAATAATTAAGGGAATGCAAGTCGTACTTATAGTATTTCCGTACGGTGGTAGTTTGGACCCCGCACTTATTAAACTTGTTCTCCCTCGAATAAAATAAAGAGACAATCTGAAAAACTTTAGGCAAGCTTTTTTTACCAAAGTTACCTTATTTTCTATACATGCAAGCAAGTAATATACAGTGGAGTAGTCCTACCTTGTCCCAATTAATTAGTAGAAATTGCGAATTTCATTAGTATTTGCTTTGTGGACTGGAAGTCTGCGGTGGTAACGAGGATAAACGCCCCAACGTCTCTAACGGCAGTAAAATGATGGGTGTCTTCCAAAGGTTACATTAGGCAAAGCCTGAAATTTTGCGGCGTGGCGCGGATGTAAAGGACTTTAGGCGTTAAATCAAATGGAGCTGCTTTCGAAAACAGCGGTGCGGGTACGGTCTACGAGCGGTGTAGGCTAGGATGTTAATGTGTATTTCTTTGGTGAATGGTCAAAATGTCGTAAGGGGTTCAAAAACAAATAATTTCAGCTTTGAGAGCCGTTCATAATTTGGATAATTAGGGAATTCAATCCGTAAATTAATTTAAGTACCAAGCATTCTGATAAAGCTTTCATTGGCCAGCGTGAATTGTTTTCATCCTTTGAATTGGTTAAAGTTGAGCTTGAATTATGCAGAGTTCCTTTAAATGTTTACAAGCAGCAATTATCATCATCAGCTTATTAAACGTCCCCACCGAGGAGCATGAGCCTACCCGTATAGGGTGATCGTCCACGCGGGCCCAGTACGAGATGGACGACTTCACGCACAACCTTTGAATCTCTTCGCAGGCGTCCGCAGGTTTCCTCACTATGTTGTTCTTCAACGTAAGAGCGTCGGATAATATACATATATTTTTCAAAAATTCGAAAACACATTGGTACGTGGCGGGATTTGGACCTCAGCCCTCTCGGTAGGAGGACAACAGTTCACACCATTGAGCCACCGACACCCTTTACAAGCAGCAATTTATCCCTACATATTTGCTTCAAAATATATTTCGGTATTTATCTTGTACTACATATACCTATTAGGTAAGAAGATACAGATAACATACAAACAAAAGAATTTTGTTTAGAGAAATATGCCTGATAAACTGCAGCAGCGTTTTTGTTCCATTGTGCTGTGTTCAAGGAAGTTGCAGTTATGTCAAAATTCTTGGCTGGTTTTTTTTATGTTATAGCGGGCAAACGAGCAGGCGGCTCATCTGATGGTAAATGACGCCGTCGCCCATGTACACTTGCAATACCAAAGGGCAAAGAAATGCGTTGCCGGCCTTTTAAGTGGGAATACGCTCTCTTCTTGAAGGACACCAGGCCGTATCGCTCAGGGAATAAGTCAGATGGTAGCTGATTCCACAGTTTTGTCGTCCGAGGCAAAAAATTACGACAAAAACGTAATGTCGAGGACTTCCATTCATCTAGGTGGCCTTGCCTTTTGCCTTGAAGTACGGTGGTGGGATGTTGCAGCTGGAATGAGTGAACAATTCCTCCGACACTCCCCCTAATATACGCGATAGAAGATGCAAAGTGATGCCACATCTCTACGCAAACCTAAAGGATCCAGCCGATCGGAAATATCCGAATCGTTGACGATTCGAGCAGCTCGTCTTTGAATACGGTCAAATGGAAGAAGCTGGGACTGAGGCGCTCCTGCCCAAAGGTGGGAACAATATTCCATGTGGGGTCGCACCTGCGCCTTATAAAGTTGCAAGCGGTGGCCCGACATGAAATATCGCCTCGACCTATTGAGCACACCAAGCGACTAAGAGGCCAATTTGGCCTTATCGTTCAAGTGACCATGAAATTGCATTCTGCTCGATATATCAACTCCGATTCTAATACTATCTCCGGGTGGCAGGGGGAATGTTGGCAAATTTAGGCGATACGACAAAGGGCGTTTTTTTAGCGGTAAACGCGCAAATTTGTGTCTTCGAGGGGTTAAACTGTACTAAATTTTGTCGGCCCCACTCAGAGACTTGGTTCAATACAGTCTCGACTTTTGACACAAGAATTTTACGGCTCTCAACGACGTCTTCCTGAGAAGTTTTAGCACGACCGGTATATAACGCATCACCCGTACTATCATCTGCATAGCAAATAATAGCAAATGAATGTCACTAATCTGTAACATATATGAGGTATGAGGCCGTGGTATTAGCCCAGTCGACTGTGTGGCTGTGTTATGATTATGAGTTTACGAGACATTATGAGGTTGCTTTTGCATAAACAAATACGAACCGCATGTAAATGTGCTTCGTTTTATTTTTTAAATATAATTTTAAATATTATATTCAAAAACCAAACTTCCGGTTTTTGTATTCTTCTTTACAAGTTAGTGTGTTAACAGTTATGCACGTAGTGACTTTCAACTGGTAGGTATTTATGTAGGTATAATCAATAGTAAAAAAAACAAAGTGACATGTTTTATGCATATTATACAACTGAGGTTATTGTTTATCTTTGAACTTATGTAATGAAAGTAAAGATTATTCTCTGCAAGTGTATAATCAGCATTTATTTTACTGTCTAATTCATGATGTCCAACTCATGCTTGTACTGAATAGCGATTGAGACTCTGGTTACCAGCAACACGCAAAGGCAATTGTATTAAATTTCATATTTATCAGTAAAAAAGTCCGTTAATGTGTAGTAGGCTTTCCTTTTTAGTAACTTTAGTAAATGTTTACGAATCATGTCATCATTCATACTTTTTAAGTCTGTCGGCAATTTATTATAGATATATTTTAGGAGCCATACATATCATACTATTTCCTTTAAGGGCAGTTTTCGTGACAGGTGCACTTAGTTTGTTGCCGTGACTGACCCGTTTAACTGACCATTTGACAATGTAGGAAACAGATGTAGATTTCTTCTGACAAACATAGAGGTCTCATAAATGTAGAGAGATGTTACTGTCAATATTTTAATTTGGTAAAATGTCAAGTAGCAAGTTTGAAAAAAAATCAGTGTAGCCCTCGTGATATTCATATTACTTTACCTGAACCAAAACGACGTCTCTTCGAATCCAAGAAATGATATTTGGAGACCACAACCGGCTGTATAGGCGCGTTCGCCGCCATAGCAACGTGGAATGCACCCTTTCTGAACGGTAGCAATTTGTCGCCGGAGTGCCGAGTACCCTCAGGGAACAGCAGTAGTTTACGCTGGAACGTGAAACACATTTAATCAATAAGAGTTTATGTACAACAGCCATGACGTTACAGCACAAATACTCCCATCTGCCTAATACCTAATTTTGGTTTAATCTTATTTGAAAACACCGTAGGTTTTTTAACCCTCGTAGGTTTATTCGAGTGGAGGGCTTGCCTAATATGTTTTTATTGTTTGTACTAAAAGTACATATTTGTAGGTACCTACATGTTTTTTAGACTGTAAATAAATGTACAAAGTGTAATTAGTATACATGTCGCGTATAATATCTATGTCAACAGTAACACTATTGAAGGTGGCGGACGTAGAGTTCGTTAAGCAAGGTTAGGTGGAAATGTTTTTTTTTGTGTCTTGGCCTGATTATGTTTTTGGTGACAAGGTCGTGATGATCTATTTTTATACGAGTAGTGGGTAGAATAGGCAACTGATTTTTCCTTAAAGTATAGGTCATATGGGGCCAGTAGCAAATTCTTTTGATGAGGCCCTATCAGTAAAAATCGTGACGTTGTGGTCAGTTAAATTAATTTTGGGATTTTTAGCTTACTCAATTACAAATAGTAAAATGTTCTCCTACTGGTCATAGTTCTCCTCTTCTTGGCGAGAGAGCCATCATTCCCTCTAGATAGGTTACGCTACCCCCATGAGTATTGCCACGAATGATAGTATCGATACTATCAAGAGTTGGTGTCATTTACAAAGCCGATACTATCGATAGTCATTTCTATATTTAGCTACGATACTATCAATAGTATTGCAGTGTATCAATACTATTGCGCTAAACTAAGCAACTGTTGATAGTTTGGCAACACTGGAATTCACACATAGATATACTCGTACTTCAATTTTTTTTACATGGCTGCAAGCCTTATCTGTGTTTCTTGTATATCATATGTCTATGAATTTAATATTAACTTTTCACTACACCTTTACCCTCAAAATGAGATGTCATAACATGAGTGACGTCACTAACACTGATTGTTGTTTTGAAATCCGTTCCGTTGCAGGTAATTTTAATTCGTAATTATGTAAAAACAAAATTATCTATACATACAAATTAAATTGGAGTGTGTATTTGTAATATTGGAATAACCATTTGTTTTATTATGCATATGAATTATACGGTACATTCGCCAAAATATCATTTTTTTTATATTTGTCTGTCTGTATTCTTTCTTGGTGCATATGAATTTGTCTGTCTATTTGTACCGGGTAATCTCTGAAATCGCTGGACCGATTTGGACGGGGCTTATTTGGCGATAGCTGACGTAATAAAGAAATTCTTAGGATTCTTTAATTTTAAAGAAACTTTTTATTTTATGTAAATGAAGTAATGTCGTTTCATGAAGGCGCAACAGCGCGCGTCGCCTGCATTTGCATCACTTCGAAATTGTTAAATTTTGCATCACTTCAAATTTGCCTTTCGTGGACATTGCGCATTAAATTTCTGTATATAATATTTTGTCAATCGTTTTATTAGAAAGCAGCTTGCTCCAAAGGTAGGATATTTTTAAAGCCTCCTTGTCCATACAAACATAACGAGTAAGTACGCAAAGAAGTATAATTCATCATCATCAGCTCATTAAACGTCCCCCCCGAGGCACGAGCCTAACCGTAGGTATAGGGTGTTTAGGCCTTAGACGTCCACGCGGGCCCAGTGCGGATTGGCCGACTACACGCACAACCTTAGAATCTCTTCACAGTCCTGCGCACTGCGCAGGTTTCCTCACGATGTTTTCCTTCATCGTAAGAGCACCGGATAGCGTACATATAATTTCGAAAATTCGAAATCACAACTCTCCCGGTAGGAGGGGAACAGTCCACACCTTTGAGACACCGATGCTAAAATAGTATAATTTAATTATGGTATTCTGATGAATAATTAGTAATCGTAACCATGCCATGGCCGGCATGTTAAATAATGTAACCTTGAACAGCACTGTTGTAGATATAAAACACCATGATACCTACACGAAATTACTGTTTGGACACATAAGTTTATAAATTCTTGTGACTTGAGCTCACGACGCAAAAATCCTACTAATAACTTATAAGTTGGTATAAAGTGTTTGAGGTCACTACTATACAAACAACATATATACTGTTGTTATTTTGTTGCGTAAAACAGTTATCACGCAGAAACCGCTGAATAGTTTGAATGAACAATAGGTTAATATATTTAAAGATATTGTGCAGGTTGAACATGATATTGACACGCATTTATAGGATTACTCTTGTAAATTAGAGTCGCACAGAACTATCGACAGTAGACTTGGAAAATAGTCGATAGCACGATATTCCTATCGAAAGTATCGACATGCTGCAATCGGTACTATCTATATTTACTATCGGTAGTATCTATATTTGAAATTAGGAGATACTATTAAACTTTGCTGATACTATCGATATTATTTAAGTATGATAGTATCGAAACTATAGGCAGGATGGAAAGTATCGCGTCATAAAATTGATATTATCGATAATATATCGACGCGTGTCGATAGTATCGATATTTTTAATTAATTCTTCCTGAAATGTTATTAATGTAATCTGCTGTGAATAAAACTGTAATAGGCTAACACAGGGGTATTCAAGTATAGAGTATGTTTATTTAACTGAAAAAATAATATGGAATGAATTAGAAGATAAATGAATTAGGTATGCATAATAAATAATTACTTTTTATGAGCAATCAATAGTATCGTAAAATGCTCGATTGTTATGTTGATAGGGCAATTCTATCGATAATATCGATAGTATTGATAATGCTTGTACTAATACTATCGATACTATTGATCTTTAGATATAGTACCAATCGATTCTACCGATAGTATCGTCAGGGGTCGATAGTTTCGATAGACTTATCGATAGTCCGATCGAATTTTGAGGTCATGACAGTATCATCGATACACTTTTACGATCGCGACAACACTATCGTCAATTAGCCATAATACTTATCAAGAAGGTTTACTAGGTAACATTATAGGGTTTATACAAATATTTAAATTAGTGGCATACAAGATTTTAAGCTTGGAGGGTAAAAGCTTATACGCTTTGACAGCTCTATTTTATAATTAAAAATAATACTCTAAAGTATTTATGATAAGTAGTGCTTGCTTAAGTTGTAATGTACCTACTGGATTTATTTCGGCGACAGTGCAGGGGTTATCTTAGCACACCTTCACTATTTTACTGAGTAACGATGACTTAATCTGAAACACTGTAATCTATAACAGTCAAGAATACTTAAAAGAAAACGAGATAACGGCTCACCTGATGATTTAAAATGACTACGTCGTCCAGTCATACACTCATACCCAGACTATGATAATATATAAATATCAATATCCTTGTTACATATCTATAAGTCAACTATTACTTTGCAACTGAAAAATTATAGATTATAGATAAAGCTTTATTTTGTTGGAATTTCATGCAGAACACCCACACTAACAATTAGAAACAATTTTGATTACAATGCTTAGGACCGAACACAGAACCATTTTAGTAGCTGACTTATAAACTAATTGAAACGAAAGCTTCTTTTCTCCGATAAATTTATACGACGAGGATAAACAAATTGCGGTTTGGTACTTGTATTTGGATACACTCAACATTAATAGACGGCTAACTGATTCCACCTACTCTAATTAGACAGAAAGTAGCTTAAGTCAATCCCTTCAACTATCTCCTTTAAAAAATCACGTCTATCCGTCTACCCGCTTTGCGATGAAAGACGGACAAACAGAGACACTTTCACATTTATAAAATTAACATTAAAACACTAATATAGATTAGTCTTTGGAAACAATGCTTTAAATATTATCTCAATCATAACATTAACAGGCTAATGCTTTGGGGCTAGATGGCGCAGTGTGTATTTATTTAACCGCTCAATCGAGCATTCTAAAACGTTTAAAACATTTGATTTTATGTACACATACTTACTTTATGTGTCTGTATAGCTTCAGCCTGTTTGTTCAGGGCCTCTCGGGCGGACTTCGCTCCTCTATCGATGAATTCAGTGCCCCACATCCACGCCGCAGTCCCGAACGGCACCAGATATTGTAGCGATCGCTTTGCTACCACCGTGCATCTTGACATAAGAGGCCATAACACCGCAAGCACTGGAATTTAAGAGTCATTATCATCAATTCCAAGTCGTCGGAGGGTCATTGGTATGGACTGTTGGAGTATGGAGGGCGTAGGTTCAAATCCCTCCATGTACTAACGTCTTTTGAATTTTCTAAAGCATATATACTTTCCACATAGCTTAGCTTATGGAGACAGACAACCTAAGATTGTAGCCCCGGCTACAATCTTAGATTGGTACCAAGTCGTTAAAGAACATTAGCTCAAAGTCATGGCTACCCTAAGGTAAATAAGTAGATCAACCCAATCAATCAAAATCAAGATCAACAATTTTATTTTTATCGTGATAATTGATCTATCGCTCACGCCACCTTTACGATTTGACTAAGGCAGTGAGGTGTCCAGAGCTAGCTATGGTTTATCTTTGAAATCAATGAGATGGTGTTAGTGGTTTTAGCATAATCGCAAAGAATCATCTTATTACTCCAGGGAATCAACTCGTACCTTAGTAGGTACGAGCTGAAGAGCCTTCCACTATAACCACATTGTCAAAAACTTAACCGTGCGCCAATCTTCCAAGCACTTGCGACAAAAATGTTTGCTCAATAGAAACTGGCAAACAGGAAAAAACGGTCAAATATTTCAATGTCCCGCGATGATCTCAATGACCAACAATCATTCCAGTACCTATGCATTGTTGACGCACGCGTGACCGGAAAGAACTAAGCTATTGTTTACGTTTGCATAGAACGATTGCTTTCTGCACTTTACATTTTTGTGCTCGATTTCATAAATTACTATTAGTCGTTTGTTTGTGTCAAATTTAATGTATTCGTATAGAGCTGACCCCGCAATTCATTGAACCTTAAACTATTTATTTGTCAACGAATGAAAATGTATTGATTTTAAAATAAAAATTCAACCATCTACATCGAAGACTGTGGTTAATAGATGCAGTGCAGACTCCGAACCGGCCAGTATAAGTAAAAAATAACCCAATAATTTATGGTCGTGGAAACTTTATTTTCTAAGATTGCTTCAGGCTTGTCTTCAAAAACATAAGCTAAAAAGGATAGCTCTAGCGACTACTAAAACCTGGCAACTTTGGATCAAATCCTTGAAGAAGGTTTAGTCCCACAGAGAATATACGGATGATAAAATACCTACTGATGACGTCAATTCAACCTCAATATTTTCATAGCTTTTCTTTATTACCCTCCTACAGTAAAACAACGAGCATTGCGCGTTTTAATGAAAACCTTCATTTGTGCATATCGCTAGCTTCAACTGTAATTTTTCTATATAGAACCACTTCCTACAAGCTATAAAAGCTCGTTCGGAATATTTTCCAATCTCGTTCAAAGTTGTCAACATTCATTCTTTAAAAAAAAATACTTGTAAATATCAGTGCAATAAAAATTTAAAGGAGTGTCAAATACTTTGCACGCCTTATCCACCAGGTACTACTGAAAGTTCTAAAACTCCTCACGGTAAATCCTAAAAACAGGTAAAATTTTATAACGTAAATGTTACTTATAACCGATATATTTAGACTAGAGACTTTACCCTACACTCAAAATCTCTAACAAAATCAAAGGGGACCTTTGACTGAATTTGCTACAGGCCCCGCACTGTCTTAATCCGGCACTGGTAAAAATTGTTACTTTTTGTGTGTGCTTAAACTTACCATAAAGATCAATCCCACTTTGATGGTTGAGAAGCACCACAGCTCCACGCGTGTTGTCCACGTTTTCGAGCCCACGCACTGTCCAGCGAATGCCGAGGGATCTCGCTGTAAGTCTCAACAACGCAGCTGGTAACCTAAGAAACAGCAATTGGTTTCTAATAAGGCCCGTATTCTAGAACGAGACTCGAGCATTGATTATTATTTAAATAGAGTTAGAAAGGGATAGCGCTCTATACGATAAATAGCGCCATCCCTTTCTAACTCAATTTAAGTAAAGATCAAACTTGAGTCTCGTTCTAGCATACAGGCCTAAATTTAACATGATAGCCCATTTTGATTCGTTCATTTGTCTATGGGTGAGTAACAATATCCTAGATTTGTTGCAAACAGTTGTTATAATCTACCCAAAGCACTTTAAAATGTATTTTTCCTTTCTACCTATAGGAGATAAATTATATGATGAAGGCATCTATCCTAAGGGGATACTATGATGCAGGCATCTATCCTAAGGGGATACTATGATGCAGGCATCAATCCTAAGGGGATGATATGATGGAGACATCTCTCCTAAGGGGATAAAAATGGGGATGAAAAATAATACTTCTAACGTAGAAGTATTAACACGAGATCGTTTAACAAGAGCGAAGCCGCGAGCAATAGCTATTGATTTTATGATTTTATGTTACAAAGTGAACAGGACGGTCACGACGCTAACCTGATGGCAAGTGATACGCCTAAACATGACAGAGCGGCATTAAAGGAGACCGACAACTGATAGACAGTTTTTACCCTCCATCAATGCCGCACTGCGCCCGTCGTGCGAGACAACAGATGTTAGGTCTCTTATACCTGGTAGCTACAGTGCCGTCATCCTGAAACACAAAAGTGCATAACACTTATGTTTTACGGGACGATATCTGGCACTGCGGTGGTACCTATGTAGACGACTCAGTATCGAGTCTACCACTTAGTAAGTAGATATGGTTACGCAAAATAACCTATTTTTTGTACTTTAGAACTTGTTTTTATGAAACTCCATTATTCCTATCTATTGAAGGCTTAATTTAATTTCACGTGAAAGGATTACCAATGATAAGGTAATTCCTATCAGAAATCCAATACCTTAGATAAGTAAGAATTGTGTTTTAGTGTTGCATTTAATCTCAATATTTTTCTGTTTTTAACCCCCGACGCAAAAAGAGGGGTGTTATAAGTTTGACGTGTCTGTCTGTGTGTCTGTCTGTCTGTGGCATCATAACTCCCGAACGCATGCAGTTATTTCAATTTAGTTTTTTTTGTATTAAAGGTGACTTATGTGCGAGTGTTCTAAGACATGTTTGATGAAAATCGGTTGAGCCGTTTAAAAGTTGTGAGGAGTGAAAGTGGGGCGAGTAACCGAATGACTGCAAATATACTTGGGATCAGTAACAATGTGACCTTTAGCCTATTTATAGAAAGAAAAACTAGTAATTAATAAGTAAAATAGCGAACGAGCTTGACCTTAAATGTAATGTATACCCTTGCAAAAATCTAAATTGTAGTAAGTAAATTATAATATACTAAAATCTAACTTAACCTAACCTACCTATAAAAGTATAAAATAAAAATTAAATTAAAAATTTTAAAAACCCCCGACACAAGAAGTTAAGTAATTTCCCTTTAAAAGTAAAAAATAATAAAAGAAACTTAATGTTAAAGTACCTAAGAATCTATTAATAATTCTAAAAAAAAACGTCGCGTTGGGGGACTGAACTTGATATGAAAAATATCGTAGATAAGAAAGAAAAATTAGGATGTTCTTATTGTTATAAAGATTAGAACCTGGCAACAAGGCAATTACCTGAAATAATTTTTAGCTCAAATAATAAACTAAAGTTTCTTCGTGATTGTGCAAATCACGAAGAAACTTCAACCATAAAATGTCCGAGCCGCACGACACATACGTATAGTTATTGTTATATTTATAACATAAAATTATTCATTTAAATTTTTATTACGCACACTACTATGTCATTATGACATGTAGCGAGATACGTGCATCCTTTCTTTAAGCGCTTACAAAAATCGATAGTTCCTACATGTTTATTTTACATAAAATATCCGTCACGAGAACAGTTATAGAATATTTTCATCTATCTTGTCAACTTAATTTCACAGGCGAACTCTGTAATCAGTGTTTTATATAAATTAATAAAAAGTATCCATTTCACACCTTAAACAAATAGAGCGTGGTGGGTATCAGATCGATGTCGACTGCTGTAAAGATCGGTCCGCGTGGAAAACAATAGGGGAGACCTTCGTTCATAAATGGATATATTAGCCTTAACATATTCCGGACACTATAAGACATAAGAGATGTTTTTTGATATATGAGGTATAACGCATTTACCCTCTGCGAACGTGTTAATTTCTTCTATCAATAAATAAATATATACAAGTAGAGGGCTCGATGGGCGTAGCGACTAGTGGGTTCTATTGACAATCGCTCAAGGCAAGAAACAATTGAAATGGTGTCATCCGATGGTTGACCGAAAAATATTACCTCATGTCCCTCCGTGCTCGTGTCCCTACGTGCTTTGCAAGGCAAGTTTAGACATGGGTCCCGATCACTATGCTAGTCGTTAACACCGATCAATCCGCACTGGGCCGACGTGCTTGGTTAGGTTAGGTTAGGACAAAATGGACACAAGCGAAATAAGGTTACTTACAAAGCATTCTTTGGGTTGAACGGTCTGAAAAACATCAAAGGCAGCGGTGCCGATGCAAACAGTAAAGCTGAGCTGATAAACAGGGTAAACTGAAACGAAAATGTAAACTTGTAGCTTAAATTTTACTCACATTTTTAGCATTGCACAGAGTACAGCATTCAACTTTTGGAGCTCAAGCTAACCTCGGTTACATGGTACACGAATAAGGCTCTAGCGACCATTCTACATTCAAAGACACCTCTGACCAGCTGCAGACGACTGTCTGTACAGGAATACGACTTAAACCTTAAATTGGAATCATGGTCATTTTAAATTTAATTAAACTATTATTTTCATCCATTCTTTAATTTGAAGACCCATTTTGTGTAGCGGTTGAGACGTCGACTGCAACACCAAGGGTTCCGGGTTCGAACCTCGGGCGGTACAAACATTTGTGTGCATGAACATGTCTGTTTGTAATGATCTGGGTGTTTTCTATTTATTATATGTATGTATTTATAAAAAAAAAGTATGTTTATCCGATGTTTAGTACCTACCCATACTGCAGGCTTCACGCTTAACTTGGGGCTGGATGGCGCTGTGTGAATGCCAGCTCATATATGTTTTTTCTAACTCTGATCATAATTATATTAAGTAAGTATATATATATATATATATATATATTATATATATATATATATATATATATATATATACATATAAGTATAGTAAGTATACAAACATACTTAAATTGATTTGATTTTTTGGTAGAACAAATACGTAAATAACATACATGAATTTGAAAGATTTCCGCATCATTTACATGATTTGCTACCATAGAATTGATCAATTTAATACCAATGTGGCCAACCTAATTTAAATACTTCGTATCTTTTTATATTTTTTAATGTTTGTTCATCATCATCATCAGCTCTTTAAACGTCCCCACCGATGGGGCACGAGTCTAGCCGTACGCGGGTGTATAGACCTTAGTCGTCCACGCGGGCCCAGTGCGGATTGGACGACTTCACGCACAACCTTTGAATCTCTTCGCAGGCGTGCGCAGGTTTCCTCACGATGTTTCCTATACCGTAAGAGCGTCGAATAACGTACATATATTTTTCGAAAATTCGAAAATACATTGGTACGCGGCGGGTTTTGAACCTCAGCCCTCCAGGTAGGACGAAAAAGATCATGAGGAAACCTGCGCACGCCTTCGAGTGCATGGAGTCACAGACCAGAGTCGTCCAACCCGCACTGGGCCCGTGTAGACGACTAAAGTCTAAGCACCCTATACGAGTACGTGCCCCTCGGTAGGGACGTTTAGTGAGCTGATGATGATATGCTTGTATGTTTCCCTGTGACTGATAAATGTTTTCTTTTTTTCTTCATTATTGTTCGGTTCATGTTACTTATGATAGATAACAATTATTACAAATTCATTAAAATATAATAGTATAAAAAAACGATAAAACAATGCATTACCTTCATATAATATCTGGCCATAGAGCTGATGGTAAACAATATGATGAGCAATGCCATGACGCATCCCAGCACAACATTGACCACGTTGAAGGCGGTCATTTTTTCTATTTTTAGATAAACTCCTGTGAACAATAAAAACTCAATTAGTGCGTTTGAAAATTTATTTCGAGTGCCCCATGGTATTACTCACGGCACAGATAATTTAAAATATATACTCTTGCGGTAAAAGATATTCTCCCGCAGTAAAACGTAGCATAGGTATGTGTTTATCCAGAGTGTAAGCTGATTTGGTACCAAATTTTATTAAATTTGCTTCCCAATTTTGATGGGAATTTTAATGGCAGAAGTCTGTAAAAGTCCCGACAAAATTGGTTCAACAATTACAAAAATTAGCCGGAAAAAACAAACTGACAGACGGAACGACAGACAAAGTTGTAAAAAAATATATTTTGGTATATGTATATATATTCGTATAATTCGTATATATATTCGTATGCATGTATTAAAAACTTTTTTATGAACTGACTATGAATAACAAACACGCCACACAAAATAGATAATAAATAGGAGTGCCTATTTATTGAATGTCTTAACATCATATTAATAAATTAAAATGTTGCAAAGAAACTAACAAAAAATAAAAAGCAAAGAAATATATTTCAAAGAATCAAAATAATACGGCGCGTGCCACGTAATCTTCCTCGCCCTTCAGACGAATTTTATAAAAAAAATATAAGCGTATTAGAAGCAATTACGCGTCTCAAGCACGGCTTATACAAGTATTTTAAGCTTCGAGTGGGTAAGGCTGCTAATTGCTTATAATAACGGAATCTTAACAACTTTTAATCCTTGTTTTTGTTCTGAGAAAAAAATTCAACCTAAGTGTGTAGATAAGAGGTTAGTCCAATGCCGACAGTAACTACGTATCTAAAACTGACGACAGATTATATAAAACTAGCTGTTCCCCGCGGTATTACCCACCGCTGGTATCACTAAATAGTATAAAACAAAGTCGCTTTTTCTGTCCCTGTCCCTATGTGCGCTTAAATCTTTAAACGGAATTCGATGCGGTATTTTTTAATAGAAAGAGTGATTTAATGGGTGTTATTGTACTTTATAATAAAATATTGTACGTTATTAAATGTAATTGTACTCTATACTTCACAAGAGTATTATACGTAAGTAAGTACGTGAGTACGTGTAAGTACGTAAAAAATACTGTATTTTGCAGAATTCGATTTGATGTTGCTAATTTTGATATAAGACGTAGGTACAATATAGATAGATTTAGTATCGGAAAGGATTACAATTAAGTACTAATACAAAATCATCATCATCATTCTCCTGCCCTTATCCCATTACTTGGGGTCGGCGCAGTATGTCTTTTTCTTCCACTCCTCTCTATCAGCTGTGTCATCCACACAAACCCCCTTCACACTCATATCCATCTTTACACAATCTATCCATCTTTTCTTTGGCCTTCCAAAAAAAAGGAAAAAAATGCAACACCTATAATATATCCAATGTACTTTAAATGCAAAAATAAATGGAGGCAACCCTATTCTATATACCAAAACACTGATCAAGTGTGACCGCTTCAACGCATTTATTCACGAGAAAATCTCTTTGATGTACAAAACTGTCAAGTTATCGCCAAACGGCAAACGGCATTGTAATGCCGTTGAAAATCTCTTTTTTTTTTATGAAAATATAAAGTTATATAATAATAAAGAGATATTGACCCGCGCGACGCGCAGATCACGTCGGGCGAGCTGCGTACCTTACGAAGCTTATTTAAGAGTTAGCTAACACCCTGGATAAACACATACGTAGGCTACATTTTACAGCGGGAGAATATCTTATGCCGCGAGTGACATCGCGGGGAAACAGCTAGTAAATAATATAATCAGTCAATTAATTAGTATTCAATTGAAAGGGCTGTGACATTAAACACAATTATCTACACTAAACAAAATAATGTAATAATCTATGTAAGTAATAAATTAATGATATCTGTCACTTCGAGCCACATCAGGTACTAGCTAGGTACCCATAATGCGTTTCTCGTGCATAGGATATTATGCTCCACACCGGATATTTAAACGAAGATTTGTGTTTGCACTTTGGTGTCCAGTGACGGCTTATGAACGAACATCAAAGCGTCCAATGTTCAAATATTTGACACGAAGACTCATTTGAGACTGACTCTAGTGCAAAGTCCATAAGTAAAGTGGGCGCATTTCTCTTGTTATTAACTTGTCAAATCGTAAAACCTGGTGTGATTTATTAACTTATTGAATCATGCTTAACCTCTAAGTTAATTCTAATTCATTAAAACATATTGAAAAATATTCTATATTTTAAAGTTTGTATTTATTATTTATATTTGTTATTTTTGAACTAATGTTGCTTTTAGTATTGCAAAATTATCATTACATCCACTGATTTCTAAATATCCATGACCTAATCCAAGTACTTACTCAATCTTATGTACAGGTTTACATTGTAGAACACACCAAACTATTTGATACTTAATTTATCCGTTATTTTCTCCATGCAGAATTTCCGTTATTTTTTTTATATATTTTTTATCATGGATTCATAATTATAGGTACAATAAGTCTAGACCATTTGAAATATATACCTAGATACTATGTATCTACCAAGTGTATTTTGCTGCACTACGAGTATGTGCTCAAAAAGCAGCTTCGTTCATAGCATAGGCACCGGAAAGGGAAACAATTTACTTTTATTTCTCTCGTAGATCTTTCCCATTTTTGCCAGAAAAAATATTTCTACATGGAAGTATTATTATTTATTGTTACTTATAATTATTTGTTTCAAATTAACCAATTGGCAGTGTTTTATTATTTAAATATTAAATCATTTTTTGTGGCTATATATTTGATTTGCCTATAACTTTTTCAACAGCCTATAATTTTTGTTTTGTTCCTCGATTTAGGGCTTACTCCATAATACAAGAGTTTCGACATAATCTCCTCTACACGATTGGGAAAAATATACCACTCATAATAAAAGTCTACACCAAAAAATATTTTCTTATTTTTAAGCATAACTGCTTTACTGTCCGTTGTAATCCCAAGATAAGATTAGGCCTCGTTAATCCTAAATTTGTTATCTAGCCGAAGTATCTACTAATGTCATTCCATTGTAAAGGCGGTAATAGATCGGTATAACCTGATGAAATGATAGCTAGGTACGTAGCTAGTGGTCATTGGCCTCAGTAACTAGATGACGTGAGTAGTCCTTATTGACTAGCTGACATTATCTGACGGGTTAAGAGTTGAATTTGTAAAGTAAGGCGCTCGGTGCTGGTGCCAATATTGTCGCCCACACAACATATTATATTTACTTTTTAACCAATTTACAAACCGGTATTTTTTTCTATCTCCATCACCATGCCCGAAATATTGCCCATACGTGGAATTAAGAATCCTGTGAACTGAAATGTGTCATAGCGGAACTGTCATTATTTACTGTCCGAATTAGAGTTTAGCGGTAAAAACCATAGAAAATATATCATTTGTCGGGCCTTTTTATTTTATTTCTTATTGTAACTGTATGAACGTTGTTACTCCAACAGCTAATTTTACAACACAAAATAAAACTTCGACGTAGCCTAGCTGGCGGAGTAGTAGCCGTCGCGAAGTCTCGACCATGACACCTCATGGTTCGTCTTTTGGCTACAGAACCCATAAAAGGACCTTATATTATGTATTTATGTGATATTTGAAGAGTTATTTGGTGTAACAGTTGAGACGACTATTACATCAAGGGTTTCGGGTTCGATCCCCGGACAGTACAAACATTAGCAAATGCATGCAAATGTCTGTTTGTATTGCTTTGGGTGTTTCAATGTATAATATGTTTGTATTTACAAAAAAAATGTGTGCGTGGGGTGTGAGGGCCAGTTCTCTTAAGACTCTCCAAACTTCATAAGGATTTAGTGAAAAGTCCAAAACAATTGTGAACTTAAAATCAGAATTTGTGGAAATGAATTAATTGAGTTATAGTCGGAAAAGCTGGGCTGAATGATACATATATAATTGCACCATACTCCAGCAAACAAATGAATTTATTTAAAAATTAAGGTAAAAAACCCTTTTATGCTTTTAGCAAGCATTTATTTAAATGCGCTAATAAGAAAAAATAAACTTTTACTGTTAACTTAAAACGTCAATTCAAATTTAACACATTTGGCACAATTGATTTGTTGTAAAAAGCTTTTTGCGATATTTAAGTACTCGTATTTACTTGCTGCCTATTAACATTTTAAAAATAAGAACCAAAAAGCTTAATCGGTTGAGGAAAATGCCCTAAAATTGAGTTGTAAGATTCCACCCTAACATGTATGTTAAATAAAAGCTTGTAATCATTAATTTATTATTACTATATACTTATATACCGTAGACCTTTAATATGATAGGATTTCACTATTCGACAAATTTTTTTTATTGTTTTTGAACCGTTAAATACTTTACTCGTTATCTATGCCGATAAATACCCCATATTAAAGTTTTATGTACACGAAGTCACGTGCATTGGAAAATAATTATGAAGCGCAGTGGACTTTGTAATTGAAATGCAGATAATGATTTTTTTTTATCTTGGCAAGAACAAAAATACATATAATTCAAATCAATATCCGCAACCAATCTGATCAGATTATGACACAATCCCACCCCAACATTGTTGATAGCATAATTAATATTTCTCTTATCAAAATGAGCTGCATAGCTGTGATATATTTGCCCTTCAATTGTTGTTACCTACTTACTTTTTCATTGCAACATAACTTCACAGCGTACTCTGTTTTCTAATTGTATAATTATGGGTATGTTTCTTCTCATGAAATAAATAAACATACTTGTACGATATTTACCCCACCCACAAAAATACACAGTTATAACGTTTTTGAACAAAACTAAAAAGGTCGATGTAGAAGTTTGTTATTACCTAGTTTAATATTGAAAACCCCCTTTTGCCTTTGTACTGCAATGTAAACGATTAACCAGACATCTACCCAAAGCAAATTGTGCATTATGTTAGACTTAAACGCTCCCTTTTCATAAATACAGAAAGTTGTTACTGGTATTATCTTAGAGTGTCAGTATTTACTCTAAGGGTATTATGACTTTATTTAGAGCTCCCTTAATCGATGTCTACATGGAACATTTTTCTTTTGATTTTTATTACTTTATTTGACGAATATATATATATTATGTAAAGAATTTACAGTAAGTGTTATGAAATTTTACCGATTTAGTTTAACGAAAGATCAAGTTCCCACGTTTTTTTTGGCATCATCATCACCAGCTAGCTCATTATAATGCCCTAGCGAGGGGCATTAGCCTACCCGTATAAGAGGCCTTAGTTGCCCACGCGAGGCCAATGTGTTTTGGCCGATTTCACGCACATCCTTGGAATTTTGTCGTTACGTGCGCAGGTTTCCTAACGAGGTTTTCCTACACCATAAGAGCGTCGTATAAACGTACATATAATTTCGAAAATTCGTAACGGGGGCAGGATTACGATTGGTGAACGTATATCTCAAAATAGTACTGATCCAAAATATAGAAGGTATATATATACCTAAACATTAAATCTCACCTACACCTACCGAAACACACTTCATCGATAGATAACTTCACCGAAATGACTCTTACGAAAAAATCGTTTATCAAAGATTTCACCGAATTCACTCTTAGCCGACCGTTGGTTTTACAATAGAAATAATATAAATAAAATAATCCTTTGCCAATAGGACTTTTGCCCACAGCGAAGTTTCGCCATAGTTTCGTCGATAGAAAGATTCGCAAATATGTAGAATGTTTCAGTGATTTGACGTATCACCGATTTAACGCTTTGTTGATATTAAGTACTAATTAATATCAACAAAAAAAAATCAAATGAGAAAAGCGGAGGACCGGGATATCTGGTGCAAAATGAGGGAGACCTATGTCCAGCAGAGGACTGCGATAGAGGTTGAATAGGATAGGAAGTAATACTTAGATTTTAAGCTATTTGTTTAGGAAAACCAACTATGCTTAGAGGTTGACACCGGCGAGACGTCTAACAAAATTTTCAACATAGTTCTTATAGTTTTGCAGTAAAAAGGTGTGCCATACGGACAGACAGACAGCCAGACAAACAACATGACGGATTAATAAGGTTCCGTTTTTTGCCATTTGGCTACTGAACCCTATTATTATTAATTGGGTTACTGTAACTGAAGCCTAAAAATACTAGAGTACTTTTTGCGTAAAAGTGTGAGAAAATGTGACAAACATCATCCATACGTTCATACAAAATTTCGTGTTTATTATTTAAAGGATTTATAAAAGGCATTATGAACTACTAATTAAAACTGTTATACTCTATCATCAATTCAAAAGTTCTATTCAAAATCTCAAATCTGTTCGTTTGTGAACAACAACTGTGTCACAATCTGACGCAAGTAAAACATTATCAATCGCAATTCCATTGGTGACGCATTCTCACCCCAAGTCATGACAGCACTTTGCACGCCTGTGATTATGAGATACGAGATAAAAAGTTTAACCCTTGCCCTTATGCAGCGGTCATCACGAATAAATCCTTATAGGTAATGTCATATCTCAGTCGTATTTGCCCCCTGTGTTATAAATACAGAGCAAGTGGAGTTACTGGTATTATGACTTTCTTTCTTAGTGTATCCGGAATCCCTAATCGAGACCTATTTAGATTTTTTTTTGCACTTTTCCCACGTTGCAAATTTTTTCAAGTTACTGTGCATGCATGTGTGTGCATGTTAATATAATATCGGGACAGATATTGTTAATCTTTATTTGGATAGGTACAAAATACAATGATCAATATAACGTCAGCCTATAATGTACCTTCTGTAGGGAAAACAGAATTAATAACACTATTAATTCTGTGGTAGGAAACCAGCATGGATACACATCATGGCTGTGTAATTATTTTTTACTTTCAATGTACATCAATAATACATGAATTTGTTCTGTGACGAACTGCAAACAAGCAATAATACAAATATAGATCTCAACATAATTAAGAAAACTGCACCAAAACTTATCAAGAATAAACAATAAATTTAATATGTAGAGATATCAGTAAGAAATATAAGTAGGTAAATAAGGTAAGTATGCATATTCATTGCAACGATGGTCGTTAAAATTATTAAATAGAATATATTATTTATTAAATCATGTTTACGCATCATGTAAAAGATATCTGGGGGGTTACGCAATCTCTTAAAACAGTATGGTTATAATTATACGTCAGCATTTTTGTACCAGAATAGACGAAGTAATATTATTGTAACACTGTTTTAAGTAACCCCCCTGATGCACCATAGATAAATATTTAACTTTTCCGAAAAATCGTGCATTTTGAACCAGTGATGTAGGAACTATGTCAGTCAGAATGTGCATGGGATATAAGCCAACATTCATTGGCCCAAACTTTCACTGTGCGTTCAATAGGCTTTTCGATAACCAAAAACAAGTAGTTGGTTATGAAATAGAAAGTTAACTTTAACGCATAGGTTAAAGTAATAGATCGTACAGCGGGTAACATTTAATGTAGGCAACTGCCTACATTAAATATTACTTAAATAGAGGTACCTAATGATAATTTAATTCATTTTAAAAATGGTAATAAAATACAAGTTGACCCTTTAAAGGAACTTACGTTATCGATATGCATAACTTATACATCTTAACAAGGTCAAAACAATTTAAAACAAAATTAGAGAATCAAAATATACTCATTGTATGATTACCTACTCAATCAACATCGTTTTAGCTGTATCAACATTTGGTTATGTACTTTGATTAAGTCTTCGACTTGCCATCTCTTAAAACAGTATTACAAATACTGTTTTAAGAGTCTCATAGTCATAATAGAGGGGTATGCAAAAATTTAGACCATTACCCGCCACTCTGGTCCTTAGATATACAATTTAAGTATCAATTAACTAAAAGGGCAATTTACAACATTCTGATGATATAATAAACAGTAACACTTATGTCATTTATAGTCAGATTACCTTTGGATATCATAATACGATATATTTGGTACTAATCCCTTTATACTTTGGCACTTAAATTATTGCACATACGGTCGAATCAAATAAATATCGTTAATCTGAAATAATTATAATGACCTTATTCAACATTAAAATATCATGCTAGTCAAAAATTTGAAAACGTATACACCATTAACATCAACCAACAACAACCATAAACCTATCATAATATGTCAAAGTATCGAAATGACCACATGAAACTTTATCAAACTAATATTTAATCGTTATCCGGTTGCAACACATGCGTATGTACATGACCTTGATAACATTAAGCCGGTGGCTTATTGTCACCTACTGACAAGCTGTTTGGCTATTATAAGTAATATGATAATATAATGAATTCGTTTATATACAAGCTGAAACTCTATGTGACAACCATGGACGTTAGCCCACCGGCGGGGGCCATCGTCGCGTGTCCCTGTAGGTTCGCAAAGTCCCTATTCAGTAAGCGTGTGCCGGGTCGCTTTACTCCCCAAACATATGTTAGGCTACCAGCTAATTGCCGGTGAAGCTAACAAAAACTAGCTATAAGCATCTGCGGCGAACAGCAGTTGACTACTGCTGTTCGCCGCAGATGTTCTTAAAAAAATCCGTTGACGTAATAAAATATGGAAAGAAACACTTTTATTTGGAACACAAATCTTAAACATAATACAAACATATACAAAAATAAATACATGGAACACATAATAATGATGGTATGTTGGCATATTAACATTATTGTGAACCAAATTGGTGCCACTCACTTTATTGTCATAGCTTAGGGTAGCTATGACGCTGGTCTTCTGTGGGAACCATAATGTGAAAAAGGACACCGGGCCTAATTTGAATCAACAATTTCGACACTAACTACTCTCCTACATAATAACATATAATCCGCTACTTATATTTATGTTTTATGCATTACTGTCTTTTTTAATATAGATGATCATTGATGTTATAGAGCCGCACAACATTTTTTCAATCGTAACGTAAATAGGTATAACGTATCTGAGCGAAACATTCGATACAGCGAATTATCCCGTTGCGATCGACAATCATGCAAAGTACCGTGACAGTCCGAAGTGCAACACCCTTCATCAGCCTATAACGACCCACTGCAGTAAGCCTTCCCGCACAGCATAGCTGTGGGGAGATTGGGGCACAACCACGGGCCAATGCCGATTGGTGGGTGTAAATTACTACCATGCTCAGATTATAGCCGGGACCGACGACGGCTTAGCGTGCCCTCCGAAGCACGGATCATGTTTCTTTTCGCACATTCAGATGATTCAGCCTGCAATATCCTAACCAATCTAGGAAATGTCGAATAACATGACATTTCGCCGCGGGATTCGAACCCACGGCCTCCGGGTCACGCAGCCGAACGCTGTATTTAAAGCACCCTTAAGTTTCCATAATTATTCTATAATAATGAGGCTACAAATGACCAGCAGAACCTTTACGTTTCAAATGATAACCAGATTTGTTAAAAAATTGATTCTTTTTATAGAACTGATGATTATTAATTGTATTATCTAGTAATTTGGCTAAGCTTTAGCTTTCCAAAAATAACAATTGTTTTTGACACGGATAAAATAATAACATCTTGGCAATTATTCGATAACGATTGGAGATCACAAACACATCTGCACGTCGGAATTTGAACTGTTGACCTTTGCTATCGCAGTCAGGGTTCTAACTACTACAAGGAATAAAAGCAGAAATAGATAGATTTTATGGATTAAACTTATATTAGGCTTTTTAATATATTTTTTTCATAACACTTAATGGTTGTCAAAAAATATCTACTTGATACTATAGAAATGCATACCTACATCCATCTAAATATTATACAAACATGCAATACACACAAACATGCACACATTCAAAAGTTTATTATGTAAGTCAACATATTATATTTTAAACATGATCAATGATGTGAAAAATTATAAGCAAATAAAACCATAAGAGCCTCATTTTTAGGGTTCTGTATCCAAATGACGTCTGTATGTCACACCCTTTTTTCTCCGAACTTTAATGGAACTTTAAGCAATAAACTGTCAAAACTTTAAAAATGAACTTGGGTTTTCAAATATAATATTTCTATAAATTGAATATTGTGCGCGAGAGATACTTCCAAAGTGAAAAAAGTCCAAATCATGAAAAATACATTGTCCATAAAATTAATAAAAAAAAATTTGAGGAAGGCAATTAGGGGTACAGAAATAGATAGGTAGTAACCGATTCTCTGATGGCAGACTGTAAATGGACACATGCTTCAATAATTTTATCAAAATCGGTGAAACCAATTCGAAGGAGTGGTACTTGTAACATTTTGACACAAGAATTTGATAATTTTAGATATTATATATATCTGATACGTAGATTATACCAGAAATTCGAACAGACCCTGTATTCAAGTGATTCAATAGAAATCTTATAGAATTTCTCATTAAAAAATGTTTTTACTCAATAGACGAATATCTTAAAACAACTGTTCACAAAATATAAATTGACCATATTGTATTGTATTAGGCTCATTTTTTTCCAAAGTGGCACTAAGTCGTAAGTACCTTTCTAAACCCTAAGAACCTTTGTACGCTTAGTTGTCAAATATGTTAAATTGAAAAAAAGGTATATTTCAAACCACGAATTTGAAAATAGGTAGGTACCTGTTTATAACTGTAAACTTATAAAATCATGTTTAATGTAGGTACTTTATAGTACCTATTGCATAAAAAATATCTGTAGATACTGACCTCACAACAGTGCAGTCTTATAAAGCGTCCAATTCTAGTGGTACGATTATCAACAATGTACTTTTGTTCCCTTATTGAAAATTTGATCCGCGTATGCTTACGAAAGATAATCCTAAAAACACTTACACTTGCAAAACTTTAAAAAGTTAACTTTTTAAAAGAATGTTTGATTTACATATTTTAGTCTAACAAGTCTGTTTCGGATGCGTCGTTAGTTTCAACCGAAATCACGTATTAGCACTCGTAAATGGAATGAAGTTAAATTGTATTACAATGCGACGTCAAGCCGCGACCGCCGAGCGGGCTCGATAGGCTCATCCTCATACGATCCAACCAAATACTCAACCGCGACGTTAGGCACATAACAAAGCGCGTTCACGTCACAGATAGCTAACCATTTATTTAAATATTGTTATTGATAATTAACATTGTTACTAATAAAAGGTAGGCTGCTCCATTTTGCCAACTTATTCTTCGTCAAATTTAACTTCGTAAAAAGCTTTTCACCTTATTTTCATTTAGCAAATGAACATCTAGCACTGAACCTATATTCCGCAGGTACCTACTTCATTAGGCAAAAGTATCATTCGACAATAGTTTACTTAGTCAAGTTTTATTAGAAAAAGTTAATATAGCATAGCAAATTAATTATTTTGCAAAATAACATATTCCAAAAATATATATATTAAAAATAAACAATAAACCCAACTGCTAAAAATACCCATTGAAAACGGGAAAACAAGCTCTACCATATGGTAGAGCTTGTTTTCCCGTGCAAACATTAATTATATTAACATTTCATGGTATTGCAGGCGGGAGACCAAAAATTACGACAATATTTATAATTACTCTACCTACTGTTTAGGTACATTTATATAGTTGAGTCCCGAAAAGAATTTGTTTGTCTTCCGCCTACAATTGAAAAGTTAATAATGTTTTGCACTATAGGGTAGAGCTTGTTTTTCCATTTTCAGATAGTATTTTTAGGATTCCGGTTTATTTTTTAAATATTATTTTTATATTAGATATTTTAGTTAAACAATAGATATTAAGTACTTAAGACTGCAACGAGCACCGTATTTTATTTTCTAAAAATTATCAGTTATGAGGTCAATAGTTCCTAAACGAAGAGTTCTTCCTAAAAATGGTTTTCACACAATACTTACTATTTTTAATAGACGTATTCCACGAGACCCCTCTCGATTGGATTGGATTTTATTTAACTTTTAATGTACATACCCAGTATGGTAATCGCGCTATGAATACAAACCTAACGACACTCATAATATGTTAAAATCCGTCAATCCTTTTAAGCTGAGACAGGGAATGAAATAGGTTATCGGAAGGTTATCGCTTCACTTTTTAAAAAAATGCTAAACGTCGAAATTATAAAAAAAACCGCTGACCCATGTTTACAGCTCTATATTAGATTTCCAAGCATCATATTCAAACAAAATCTGGATGTAATTTATAGCCCTATTCATTGTGAATCATAAAAACATCACTTTATTAAATAAAACGCAAGTCCATACAAATATGTTTATGCACACGAATGTTTGTACATGGGATCGAAACTGAAACATAGACACAAAACCCCAAGTCCCTAATTTGTTGCCATTGCTGTTGGCCGCAGATGGCCATTATAGGTTCACCGAGCATGGCTCTCAGCCTGTAAATTTAACATGAGTCTAAGGGACGTCCCAGAGTACTCGAACTTCGGCCTCGGACGTTGCAGGTACTAGGAGGGGACGACGACGACTAGCGAAAGATCGCTGGTTGAGGCAGGATGAGGAAAGCTATGTCTAGCAGTGAACCTTCTTACTCTTCCTCCACAAATTAACTTTCTTATAATAAAATTGCTTCCTTTTGTTGCAATTTATTATTAACTGATGTTGTATAATCAGCAGATGAGCGCGTTTGAATGCGCTATTGCAGAGCCTAAGAAGTGTTTAGACACCAACTTTAGAGATTATCAGCAGCCCTAAGTTGTTATGAACTTTACTCATAACTTATTATGAATGACTTGTAGCCCGTGGACATGAGTGGACGCAGCAGACCAATTTACTAGATAGAAGATAGATAGATAGAAAACGTTTATTGGCTTAAGCAACACAAAATAATATCGACAAACACAAAAAACAGGCATAATAAAGAAAACGATAAAACAATAATGGAAAACACAAGGGAAAAAACAGGTACATTTATAATTAATCTAAGAACTTACGAGCTAGTGTTGATAGCCAAATAGGTCCCACCTCAGCATAAGCTTAGACGGCATGATATCCGTCGAAGCGCTGGTTTACGGAGGGACCCTTGGGTGAGTGACGTATATGTGTGAAATAAAAATACTTATATACAATATAACACAAGTAAATATTTATATACATAATGTGTAGCAATTGCGTGTAAAGAATCTTCAATGTTAAAACTGACAGCCGGTAAAATAGCGATTTGGATTGAAACCGGAACAAGTACTACAAGCGTGCTTAGACAATGTAGGCGAACGAGTGCGAATCCAGCTCGGTTGAGTACTGTTTTGATGTGTGACCCGAAGGTTCGAACAAAGTAATATAATGGGTTAGAACTTCGACCACTATCGGGGGTGAAGGACCTGCGTGTTTACCTCATATGATATACTATAAACAATGTACCTAAGTACATACAAAACAAAGTACCTATATAATGCCGTATTCTAGAATGACACTCAAGCATTGATCTTTACTTAAATAGAAAGGAATGCTGCTATTAATAGTATACAGCGCTATCCCTTTCTAACTTAATTTAAGTAAAGATTAAGTTGAGTCTCGTTCTACAATACGGCATAAGTATTATACTGTCTAAAGCAAAAATACATGAAAATTGACAACTTAAGTGGTAATAAGTACAATTTTGTAGTATAAGAACCATTTATTTACATTCATGTGTATGTATAAAACATTCATAAATTAATAAAATATTGTAACAACCACTGTGGGTAACTTATTATGAGATATAGGAGTTACTTCACAAATTAAGTAGGTAATTTTAGACAACTACAGAATTACCACGTATGTAAATGAATAAATATAAACTGACATTCACAACGCAATCTAGCCCTAAGTGAAGCATGAAGCGTGTATTACGGTACAGATAATATAATATATACTATAATTACGGGTGCTAATTACTACATTGAAAAACCCAGACCAATACAAACAGAATTGTTCATGCACCCAAATGTCTGTACTACCCATGGATCGAACCCGGAAGGAAACCTTGGCGTAGTAACCGACGTCTCAATCGCTACACCAAATGGGTTGTCATAAATAATTATTCACATTTATACAACATTGATATGAATGAAACAGTGACATAGATTTCGTAAAAATGCTAATATCAGGTACCCATTTCTCTAAATAACCTGTTAATAACTTATACTCTGTCCAATCATTTATTTCCTTTTTGAACATTTCGTAAAAGTGACGCCCTCGCACGTGACCTATTCGATTTAAAAAACATATCGATTTCATTATCGAACAACTTTCGAGTCGATTTTTTGTATCGCCTTATTTGTAATATAAGTAAATACTTTTTATTAAAAATATTAATTGATATAACATTTAATTAATATTACAAATTGCCTATCAATGTTATTTAAATAAGTGGGTAAGCATGTGATTTTGCTTGATTGAAACTTAACGTAGACATTCGTAATTAAAAATAAATTTTACTTATGCTGCATATTTAGAAACCCAGGCAGCTGTCGAAAACATTTATGTTTCAATCAAAATTTACAAATAATCGATCATATTAGAGTGTATTGCGTTGCGCTGATTCATATAGGCGTCAGCTGCCAAAAAGGAAATAAACTAATTTTTATGTGTGCTAAGCAAAAGTAGCAAAACACAAGTGAAATATATTATTTTTTGATGTAGTGTCAGTGCTATCAAAGAAACAATATATATTTTTGCAAATAATACTTTGAACAAAACATTGTAGCAAATCAATACTGATAGTGCAGAAATTATTCTAACTATTGGAGATCTTATTGGGAATTCTTTACACATACTTCTACCTATATTAGTTTAGAATTGGTTGCCTTTTACAATTTATTCTAAAATATTCTTAGTAGGTACCAATATATTATTTAATTTTCACTTTTATACTCACATATAAACATTCAAAAATCTTTGAAATACTACACATCACACAATTAGAGCCAATAAACTTTTCTACTTAAAAGTTCAGATAAAAATAGACCTTGAGAGTGACATTCAGATAGGTCATTATCTTAACATGGAAAGATACAATAATGTTCATTACATAATTCTTTACTTTAAATAAATGTTATCTAAAACAAACATAAGATTCAGATTACCAATTTTCAATCTTATCATTCATTTAACCAAATTAATGACACTTATAAAAGCAATATTACAGTAAGTTTAATTTACTTAAAAATATTTGTCTTTGTTTCCACAATTAAATAATATTATGTATACAATTATTGACTGCAAAATTCAGTTTATGAGTTTGAACTGTAATAGTTAATGACCAATATTTTTTGTCCTTCAATACTGTGTACATAATATATTATAAATAAGACTAGTAAAAGAGTAGAAATCACAGCATTAACTATGGATATGTTAATAATAAATAAGTTGTTATGGAATAATAAGAGGTATTTTAAGTTAACCATTAATTCCAAGTTACACCATGAAGGCTGTAGTACCTAAATAATATGACACCAACACACAAGTGCAACATTGCTATGATAAAAATATAGAAACTGAGATTTGTTAACACTCAAAACAGCATTAAAGTTCAAAATAGTATATTTCTTTTTATTTACCACTCCTTTTAATGTCCTTCTGCTAAGTTGTTCTCAGCTTATGCAAGACTTAGAAAACTAGGAATAATAGAAAACCTATTGTAGAAATGTAATAAAATGACTGTGCCATAAACATTAGTTAACTTTAAGTTTAACATGCCAAATTACTATGACATTAAAAATATTTTAAATTAACATAAATTAAACAGTTAAAAGGATTACAGTTAAATTATAATTTATTTATAAAAATTTGATAAACTAACTTTGGAGCAGTACTTTTGACTAATAAAAACATACTTTTTAAAAATAATTTGGAAATAAAGGCCTAGTAACTTTTCTTTCTTTAAATTTTGGTGCTAGAAAAGAAAATGTTTTAATTCACACTTAAAACATTTTTTTTTCATTGCTGTGTATCTCTCTGTATACTCATTGTAGCCTTCAAGTGATGCCAGTTGTTTTGCTTCGAACAAATTTCCATCTAAATTCATAGTATGAATTTTGGAATCACGTAGCAAACTTGGCTTTATTGCCTAAAGCCAGACAATTTCTTCCAATCTCAAAATTTTAATCTTGGGCCTGATGCAAGTCTTCACTTATTATTGATATTTCATTTTGACTCAAGTTAAGCTCAGCAGCATGAAACTCAGACATGCCGAAAGGAATCTCAGTGATCTTATTATGCGATAGATCCACAACTTCTAAATTTGTAAGTCCAATTAATTGCAATGGAAACTGTGTAAACTTGTTGTGGTTCAAATATAATTGTTTTAAATTACACAAATTGCAGAAAGAGCGAGGTAACAATGCCAATAAGTTCGAGGATAAATTCATCAACTCCAACTTTTTCAGATTTGCAATTGACTCTGGTATTATTTCAAGTTTATTGTGTTCCAAATTCAGCTGTTTCAATTGTTTGAATTGACTCAAATCTTCACCTAAATATGACAACTTATTCCTGGACAAGTCTAAATTTCTAAGTTTATCACTTAAATTAAGCACTTCCAGTGGAATTTCTTTAAGTTTTCGATTAGATATCTGCAAGACACCAGTTTTGGATGCTGTTTCGTAATGTTGTTTTAAACCAGAATTCCCCATTATTAATTTAAAAATCCCCGTTTGCGTTAGAGGAACCTCAACTTTTATAATATGCTAGTAAATTTTGTATTCTATTTATTTATATTTAAGAAAAAACAGTGATCAATTCTACGTGAATGAGAGCAAAAACGACTTTATTCGCACTGAGTGACAAACAAGACTGACAAGTCTGACAACACTTTGACTGACAAACAAGACTGACAGTGACAACTTTCCTTTTATGTATATTATCTATGGACAAGACCACTGGCCAGTGTTCACAACTAGACATGTGCAAAATCGTTACTTCTCAGTCACCGTGACAGTCGTGACAGTGACTCAAAAGTAAACGTCAAAAAATAATCGTTACTTTGTCACGCCAGTCACAGCGGTCACATAAGTTTCCTAGGTTACAAATTCCGTTCCTTTCAGTATGAAAGTTATTGTCACCGTTGTCACTCTGATCACAATACACGATTCAAAACGTCGTCATTAGCAATTATTTGCTTTTTGGTACTATGCAAGAAACAGAGCATAAGTTAATTCGTTCATACTTTTACAGGCTTATGTCTGCCGCATTTAATTTTAAAATTATTAAAATATTAATAGATGTCAATTGATGCAGTTTTTACTATCGTAAGCTGTTTTCTCATACATTTAGTGGACAGGAAAGCTGGTTTTATTTTATAAAAATAGATAATGTGGCATCAAAATACGAATCATCTATTTATAATGATTTAAAAGTAACACTATAATTACATTTTTTAAATCAACTACTTGCATAACACTTGGGTACGATTGTAATTTCAATAGTTTAAAAATGTATTTAAAATTATTTATCTTACATGAATATATCATGACGCATTAAATATATAATCCGCCGTTTTAAATTGAACTTAACTCTGTAGAATGTTATTATGCTGTCTTTTCTATCGCATTATCTACTGTTGTCGTGAGTGCAGCCGACAAAGCGAAAGCCGATTCTCCGAATGGACCGAGCCAGTCATGATGACTCACGCAACGACTGTAGTGACAACTGCGATCAACACTCCGCGCGACTCGGCTAGACGACTTCACAACGTGACTGACGTGACTACTGTTATCAGCGCTCCGCACGGAACGACCAACGTTTTTACGTCGTTACGATCACAGTGATTTTTTCTCTGTGACGTTATTTATCATCCATCTCTATTCACAACTTGAAGGCAACTATCGTACCAATAGCGTAGAAATATCGTACATGGGGCAAAATTAACGTGCTTTTTAATATAATTACTACTAATGAATAACTCTTATTAAACATGATGAAGAATGCATCATAATAAAAATTATCGCTAAACCTGTGTACGATAATAAATGATATCGTACGCAGGCATGAATTATCGTATATGTACGATAATTATCGTATGGTTCCGAACACTGCCACTGGTACACTTAGACTAGTGCTGCCAGTATGATTTCCCAAAAAGGACGGTTGGCTTTCCAAAAGGTATGGTTTTTAACTTCGAGGTACGGTTGGGTCGGGATAGTTCTGCAAGAGTCGTTCTCGCACCTTTATTTTGTAAAGACTTTTGTTTGTTAGGGGAAAATACGAGTAGCCCCCTGCAAAAGGGGGGGGGGGGGGTTGCGGCAAACCCCTTTCCAAAAACAAATTTTCAAATAAATACTTTATAACACTTTTGAAAGTCTATTTCCTTTCAAAAGTAGTGTCTACTGTGTGGAAAGGCTTGTGCCCTGCAGTGTTATAGGCTGATGCAAAACTAACTGAACTGAAACGAAAGGAATACTTTATTCTATTAGTTCTGTTTTTCTAATCCATCGCTCTTAAGGAAGGAAGGAAGGAACAGTGGCGGATTTACGAATAAGCTCCAGCCAATAGGCCGGAGCTTAGGGCGGCAGATTAAGAGGGATGGCAAATTGAGCACAAATATTTTTTTGTCTTACACAAATAAAAAAATACTTCTGTGTTTCAGGATGAGGGCACTGTAGCTAGTAAAATACCGGGTATAAGAGACCTAACATCTGCTGTCTCGGGTGTCGGCGCAGTGCGGCATTGATGGAGATTAATGATTGTTTATCAGTTGTAAGTCTCCTTCAATGCCGCTCTGTCATGGTTAGGCGTATCACCTATGGTAGGTGATACGCGTGATGCACATGAAAGTCATGTAGAGTCTGTTTCACGAAACAAGTCCGCGGCGATCTATGGAACTAAATTTGACAGATCGGCCATATTGTCGTTTGCCAATTCTAAGAATTTGTTTGTTGTAATAGATTTCGGTGAGTTTAAAGGTGCATCAAAGCGTTATATGGATAATTCATGTTACCAAAAGTTATAAAAAATTTCGGTTCAAGATATTTTGTTTATGGCAAAAGCGTCCTTGTAAGCGGAATAAAAAATCAAGGTGATTTAATACAAACCATCCACTTTTGCAAGAGCCTCGCCGCCATAATGAGTACTTTTTAGAGTTGCCAAATTAATATTTTATGCCGATTTGATTGGAGGTTTACTTTTGAACTATCTTGTTTATTATAAGAGTCAACATTTAACAATAACTAGCAAACCCAGCGAACTCCGTTTCGCCACCAGACGGCTTCGTTTTATGTAACATTTCGTTTGGTGATCAAAAGATGCCATCTGCTTAAAATATTGGTTTGTAGTACATGCTCTGTCTGATACATATGATGTCGCTGTATGTGAAAAAAGATTTTCCCGCTTTTCTGTTAAAATTTTCCTGAATTTTATTTTCTACAAACCTCACGGAGCCCGAGACCTTTTCAACGAATTCAAAACCGTGGAAATCGGTTCGTGCGTTCTGGAGTTATAGCGTCAGGAAGGAAAACCCGACTTATTTTTATATAGTAGATTAAAACGTAATTGAAATTCGACATCTTTCATAAATAAAATTACTATCATTTTCGTTATTCACAAGCAACAAAAGAAAGCGGCATCTGATAAAATTCATCTTCAATGCGTTCCATTGTTGGAATGTAATCTCGTTCTCGCGAGATCTCAGCCTTTTTTAGCTAGATTGATCTTGGCGAAAAAAGGGAGATCTCGCAAGTTTAACGAGATTGCACTTGATCATAAAAAACTTAATTTATTACTAAATATTTTGAAAGTAGCTACTTAAGGAGCACAAAATGTCTTCGATTAATGGCTTAAACTGAACAAATCTTTCATTTGATTGATATATGTGGATTAATCTGTAATATCTAATAGATATGAATGGATGAAGTATATGAAGTCTCATTTCATTGATAATAATATCTCCGCTTAATAATCAACTCAACTTAGAAAATAAGTACATATTTTTTTACTTTCCGTTGTTTGGTTTCTTATGGAATAATTGTTTTATTACTGAAAGATTTTTGTTTCATAATAGAATAGAATACTGTTTGTTTTTTTAATGTGTTATTCGATAGATACGTATGTCAAAGTTTACTACTTAGATTCAATGCATAACAGTTTATTGAAAAAAATCGTGAAAGTATTTTTTTATCATATATCGTAATTGTATTTATAATTCGTTTCCATTTTATTTAAAAAACAATATTCAATTATACATTACCATAACTGAAACATAATAGGTTAATATATGAAAAGTAGGTCCGTATTTAAAGTGTCTGTTGAATATATGCAACTGCTCCGGTTTAAGAGTAAATAAAAAATAACAAATCTAAAATGTATTTGTTTCTTTATGGTATAAAATATTAAACTTATTTATGAAATAATAAAGATGGTTTTTGATAGTTAAATCCTTCCTAAGTCCTTAAATTTAAAGTAGGTCAATATTTTTCTCAGTACTGGTATCATTCCGTCTGGCGACAGTGGCGCAACGTCTGCGGGACTTCTTTCGTGAAACAGACTTTACACTTAAAATTTATAAAAAAGCCAAGTTTTGATCTACACGGCCTAACTCTATCAACTCTAACTTCAACAAACTCAAATTATCAGTAAATATGTACCCGTTTCGCTATCGTCGTTCGTGTAGGTGTTGCGAAACGCCAAGCATACATATTTATAAATATAAAAGTTTATTGAACTTAGTGAATTAGGCTGAGTGTATTCAGTAGCATGGCTCTACATGATATCTGCTTTCTTATGGTCTTCATGGCAACATTTTACATAAAATGATTGGGTGGCATTTCTATTCTTTTTGCATTTTGCTATGCAGTCTTTTGAGTGCTTTTCCTCAAGTGCTTATTAATAGGCTTTTAGTTATTGTGTAATTTTTCAAGGCTCATAGAAGCTTGCCAGCCCCCCCCCCCCCCCATTTTAGAGGACGGGGAACGAAAGATAAAAGTTTAAGAATTTTTTGGTTGATTTTATACTAAACTCAGATTACTAACATGACAACATACCACTGAGGCATGGTTGTATCTTGAAAATTACAAAAAGGCCAAGCGCGTCGTGAGAGTTCCGCAGCCGCAAGTAACATAAAATAAAGTAATTTTTATTACTTAGGCACCTAGTACAGCTTTAATATGAAAATAGTGGTTCCCGTTTATGACGTATAAAAAAATACACACCAGAAATCGTTTAAACTAAATTTCGTTGTTAGATTATATGGTAATGTATCATATGTATATTTTTTATTTTAGTTAGTAGAGGGGGAGACACAATTTTTTAAACTTTGGAAGTGTCTCTCGCGCCAACTATTCAATTTATAAAAAAAATGTTATTAGGAATCTCTTTATCATTTTTCAAGCTCTACACACTGGTAGCGGTTCACAGAATATATATACTTACAAAGTTTGAATAGTGTAATGTTTATAGTTTCGGAGAAAAAAGGGTGTGACATACGGACGGACAGACAGACAGACAGACATGACGAACCTATAAGGGTTCCGTTTTTGCCATTTGGCAACGCTGGACAAGTAAAGACATAACACTGACCTATTATATATTTTCCATGTCAATGAGACATAAAATAATTACAAGCTGTTATTATTCTATGAGTCAAGATAGAAACACAAATTGTTTATTGCAATAAAGCGAAACTTTTTTATTGCAAAGTCATCCACAAGTAATATAAATATATTAACAAATCCACCCAGCTCTTGCCTGTCGTGCAAAAAATGATAATAATTTTTAGTTTAAATTTGTATATGCTAACGCTATTGCATTATTTAAAAGTATTTTTAATATCTCTATGGTACTAATATCAACGTTCCTTTTCAAGGTGTTTCAGCTGTGTGTTCAAACATTTATCGTAATACTATCTTCTGTCTCTTTATATTGATTTCATTAGAAAGAGATAAAATAAGTTTAATGTGGTATATTACTTATATATCAATGGGTATATCAGTGATCGTATGCATGAAACGCAGCGCGTTATTAGAGTATCTCTAATATTCTATATAGTTTGTGGTTATTAGTTGGAGTGGGGTGTAGGAGCTTCTATCAAATTATAGGGTTATTTTTTTAGTTTTTACTCAATTAGTGTAATTTTGTTAGTAATATTTATATGAATTAGCGAAAAAACAGCTAGATTGACTTTAAATGATACCAAAACAAGTAATCTCTAAGAAATCATATCGTGAATTCTTTACCGCGGGAAAACTGTGTAACGTTTGACTACTATAATGGCCCGCAATAGCGCCAATGCTCTTCATGTTTGTTCTTGGGTATTAGACTTCTAATGATATTTGTGATTTACAAAACATGTTTAAATGTTAGAATTAACTAATTGAGATGGATGTCAACACTGGTAAGTATTATTCTACCATTTTATTGACCACAACTAACTTGTTAAAAATTATGAGCTGCAAACTACATGTTTGTAACTCTACGTGTAAAATGTATTTATTTTGCAGTCCTGATATGGATATTCTATTTTTGGTAACCAAGTGTATACCGAGTAATAATTGTCAAAGACTATTATAAATTATCAAAGTATCCAATGAATTGTTTAACATGGTATTATAATTTAGTGAGTTCTACTGTTATAACTTACCATTTTGTTAATCATTCTGCTGCCGGCTCGCTTTCATTTCCTATGACATGTTGTATTCACTATTATTTCCACAGTTAATGATCAGACATTTCTTTCATTTATGTAAAAGGAGGTTCAAATCCTCTTATTACAAGCTTTTATTTTTAATGTATTTAATAAAAAGGTATGAATACAATTAATTGGCACCACTAAAATATTAACCTTGTCTTACTATGTTTTAATTATTTACTAAACATTTATAAACACATTGTTAACACAATGTTAATCAAAGTTATGGGTACACAATGTAATCCATACTCCTTTATAACACAAAGTTAGGGAGACTTATGAAATTGACAGTTAATACACAGGCAAATTGTGTCTATACTGTAGATCATACATAGTAGTATTGAAACTAAAGACAATGGAATTCTAATAATTTAAAATTTATCATGTTTTACATAATTAATCACTTTTATTGCATTCTTCTGGATGGGAAATAAAACAAGTGAGTAATATACTTAAATTTTATATTGGTCAATAGGCCTGTGTGACATGACAATCATAGAATTAAACATATATTAAATGTGTCAACACATAATTGTAAGTACTATAATACTAAAGTATATGTTTCAAGAATCCACTGATTATTTATATATAAATAATCCTTTCTTTCTTAATATAAGGTCTTGTATAGTCGACCATTATAAACTAAGTGTTGTATTATTATTCCTTTTTGTCTTAATTGATTATAAATTCTATATATTCATAATCTAATATTCACTATATATAAAAATATCATAACTTTAATCATCCATCAATCTATTATAATTGCTGATTTTTCACCAGCTAACCAAAGAATTTTCTTTCAAAGAGGTCTCCACACAATTGTCACTGATCGATGTACTGCTGAGCGACCTTGACAAAACAATTACACCATGTGCTAATAAAAAGAATGAGAAAAAAGAAGAAGAAACACAGGATGCGATGCCAGACTCAACAACCAACACTGACAAAAATAATACTAACCCTTTCCATTGTGGGGATGATGTCCTTGTACTCAACAAGGATGGAAGGTATTATTTAGGTGAGAAGATATTATTTGACACATTTGTATAGTATTAATAATTGTATTTCATACTCTGAAACAACTTCTCAAAGTAACTCATATGAGTTATTGTAGTTTAGGGTCTGGTTTATTTTAAATGAAATTATAAGTGTAATATAATTAAACAATACATTCAATGCAATACTCAATAAGGATGAGTTATCAGTTTAAAACTTGCATAAAGGACTATCATAGATAAGAACTAACAAGAACATCAACAGTAACTTCTATCAAAGTCACTGCTTTTTGTAAATGTTTTAACATATCCAGTTGGACGTCTAAGCTGTTTGTTAAACACCAGCATTAAATTGAATGGCTGAAAAACAACTAGCCATGCTGTTGACTGCATTGTGATGGCTAAATGTGTGTTTAGTCATTTAGTGACTTTTATATGGAACTTTGTTTAGTATTTTTTACCACATAACACTTTAATTTTACTTATAAACCATAACATTCACTGTTTACACTGCTAGCGCAATTTTTATATAAACGCTGCAATGGAGAAATTTAAATCACTTGGATGAGCCTTGGTCAGTCATTTCCGAAAGGCTTACTTTCAATATGCCAAGTTGTATCATTGATAAATTATCAAGATAATTACATATTAATCATCATTTATTAAAACAACAGTTTTGTGTTGTTTTTGTACAAATCAAAATATCACATACTTATGTGTTCAAATGCATGTTCACTTATCACAATATCAAGTGTGTGTTTCAAAGAACTCTAAATGTCATTATTGATGATCATCCTGCTAAACATAGGTTTATTTTTTAAGAAGTGGCTAAAGTTCGATATCATTTTAGTTTTTTTCACAGAAATACCATTGATTGTTTTATTAATTTATATCTAAATTATTTTTTTTTTTCTAATTTTTAGTTTCTTTTATAAAAGCGTGTTTTTTAAACTTTTATTTTATACTTTATAGTGTTCTTATTATCCAAACTTAATTTACTACTTACTAATTTAATGACAGCAAACAAAACAAAATTTGATACCCAAAACATGGGGGTGCATTTTAAATAGCCTGTCCGCTATATTTGATTTAAGTTACGTGACTATTTTTTCGTATTCCTGACAGCAAACCCTTTCATTTGACACCCATATCATCAGGGTGGATTTCAAACAGCCAGTCTGCTATCTTGGGTAGGCTCCCCTATTGGATTTGTAATGACGTTTTTTTAGCTAGTCATTGTCATCAGATCCCAGAGGGTGTACAAAATTTCATCCTAATCGAAGACTGGGAAGTGGGTCAAATTAAATTCCAAGATTTTCTTACAGAGGGTAGTTAATATAAGTAAATAAATATAAGCTTGTTAAAAAACACCCACCTCTAGCCACAAAATGTATAAATACATTTAAATTTGTATTATATTCAATAAAACATACAATAATGAAGTCCAACAGATATCAACACTAATCTTTTTTTTAACTAGTCTCAGGTAAAAGGAAAATTCTTTCATTCATATCATTTTTTTATAGTTAGATAATTTTATTAATAGATAAACATCAGGGAAAACAATTATCTTGATAATTTGCAACCCTGGATGGAAGGCATAGTCCAGCTCCAAACTGTACGGTTGGTTTATTTTTTAACATTTCATCTATTAAGAGCCTACCCGTACGCGGGTGTATAGGCCTTAGTCATCCACGCGGGCCCAGTGCGGATTGGACGACTTCACGCACAACCTTTCAATCACTTCGCAGGCGTGCGCAGGTTTCCTCACGATGTTTTCCTTCACCGTAAGAGCGTCGAATAACGTACATATATTTTTCGAAAATTCGAAAACACATTGGTACCTGGCGGGATTTGAAACAGTCCATAACCCACCGACGCTCTCCTATTATCCAATGAGGGGTTAAATCACTAACTGACAACCTTTCGAATCAGGAACAATAGTGGAGTTGAGTACAAACAACGACAACGATTCGTGCGAAGTTGGCACTGGTGTGGCGAGATGCCTGGTGAAGTTTGGCGATGGCACGCACGCGTGGGCGCCGGTGTCTTCGCTGAAGCTGCTAAGCGCCCCGCCTGCCGACGATGGCCGCATCATGTGTGTGGTGTGCAAGAGGCGGGAGGGCCCTTCCTCTGGACCGGCTACCAACGCGATAGTGGCGTGCGATATGTGCGGCCGTGGATACCATGCCAAGTGTCACTCACCGCCTGTCGAGTCGTGGATAAACGGTATGTTTGCTTGTATAAAATGTGTTCACGTTTGAAGTTGGATAAGGGATGCTAAAATATCGATCAAACTAATATTATCGGGACACTGACTGCGTGATTAGCTCACAAGTTCAAAGACACTTAACGCGCAAAGGAGCGAGCTATGCTTGGGGTCTCTCTTAGGGATAAGATCAGAAATAATTTAATCCGTAAGAGAACTGAAGTTACCGACATAGCCCGCCGGATCAGCAAGTTGAAGTGGCAGTAGGCTGGATAATACTAATAATTTCAACAGTGGCGGGGCAAGACCTAAATTTCATGTAAAATATATTTGGCGAGGACCCCTGATGAATGACGCAAAGGGTCGGATTTTACTGCGGGAAAAAAATTGATACTCAATTTTTGTTTATAAACATGCTAACTTTATATTGTATTTCTTGTATAATATGTTTGTATTTACAAAAAAAAAATGTATATAAGTATGTATATCCGTTGTATAGTACCCATAATACAGGCTTCACGCTTAACTTGGGGCTAGATGGCGCTGTGTGTGTATGTCAGTGGATATTTATTATTTATTTATTTCTTTCTGGCAATAATAAAGAAATACAATACTAGCACGTGCTAGTTTTCAATTATTTATTACTATAATAGATGAACAATTATATCTATATTGCGTTTTCCTACGAGGCGCAAGGCCCTTTAGACCGCAAGGTCTTAGGCGTAGGTCCACGTCGCTCACGCCTCACCCCGCCTCTGAACTTAACACTTATTAGACTTATTACATTTTAGCAAGAAAACAGAACTGATATTTTTTAAGACATACCAAAACTTGTGCATAGAAAAGGTTTTATTAGTTGCACATTCAACATTAGAAAAGATCATCATACGTCTCCACTGAGGGGCACGAGCATACCCGTATAGGGTGATTAGGCCTTAGTCGTCCACGCGGGCCCAGTGCGGGTTAGACGACTTCACTCACAACCTTTAAATCTCTTCGCAGGCGTGCGCAGGTTTCCTCACGATGTTTTCCTTCACCGTAATAGCGTCGTATATTGTACATATATTTTCGAAAATTCGAAAACTCATAAGTACGTAGCGGGATTTGAATCTATTAGGTTTTCTAAAGGTAACTTGTTTTCAGGTGTGTCATGGCACTGCAAGAGGTGTGTGGATCAGAGGTATCGAGTGGCCGCTGCGGAGAATAGAGCGCTAAAGCGATCCGATCTCTTTAGATTTAAGGGCGGCCAACAACGGCGGCAACAGCAAGAGCTTACCCCACCTTGTGATGTTAGTATATGCAAAATTCAAACTCAAAAACTCTTTATTCAAATAAATGTATAAAAGATAGTCCAATCGAGAAGAATATGTTAATTTAAAAACTAAAAGATCAGTCGTAAATACTTTATAGATTAACAATTAAGCCCTTTATTCTGAAATTATTAGGTTACAATATGTCCCTAATCTTAGTGTGTATGCCAATAGCATAGGCATCCTCCAAAAACTTCCATTGGTCTCTGTCATTTGCGCTCTTCTCCATTTTGCGCCCACATTCTGTTTAAGATCATCTTCATACTTCGTCTGCCTCAATTTCTTTTTTATTTCTTGAATACCTAAATAAACTAGATGCACGATCACGAAGAATAGCTACCAAAAAAATGTCCGATCCGCTTGACACATACGTTGATGTCTTGTTATATACATGACATTAAAATTATTCATTGAAATTTTGACCGTAAGGCGTCATGAAAACAGTACAAAAGCACGAGCATACTACTGTGTCACTATGACATGTAACAAGTGACGTCATTATGAATGAAAATTCTGCCCAACTGATGCTATACGTAGACTATTGCCGCGGACACTTTTTTAATGTAATTGTGCATCTAGTTAGTTTATTGTTTATATAAGCTTGGATACCAATACTCAATTGATTATAGTAATTTATTTTAAACATACAATTTGTTCAAGTGGAATTGCAACTATTTTATATAATTTACATAGTGTTTGTGTATAAGATTTTTTTTTTATACAGACCGCATCATCCACCGCATCGGAAGGAAGTAAGGACCAAAATGAATCGAACTGTTACTGTGGCGAGAAGAGCGATTGGCTTGCTCAGGTACTAAGATTTCTGAACAATATAGTTTAGAGATATCAGAATATACTGGTTTTCAAAGGAAACGAAATATTTACAGATGTTGCTATGCTGCCGGTGTACGCGTTGGTTCCACCAAAGATGCGTGTCCAGTTTACAGTACCCGTTATATGCCGGCGATAAGTGAGTACACTAAGTTTCAAGCAACCAACCTAATATGTCCATACAAAAAACACAGCACGGCTCTTAGGAAAATTAACTGTTATCCACAAGAAGAGTATATTTTAAATTATATAAAATGTTTCGTATATCGCCTAATGATTATAAAACGAATCATACACTTTTGACACCATCAGGAAGATTAAGGTGTTATTTGTATTCTCATCTTTGAAGTAAAGATGCAAATGAAACATTTATTGTTGTCTGTTTTGTATGTATAATATGTATGTATTTACAAAAAGTATATAAGTATGTTTATCCGTTATTTAGTATCCATCTCTCTCTCTCTCTCTTCAACCTATCGCAGTCCACTGCTGGACATAGGTTTTGCGCCTGATATCCCGGTCCTTAGTATCCATATTACAGGCTTATGCTTAGTTTGGGACTAGATGGCGCTGTGTAAATGTCAGTGGATATTGATTAATTATATTTATTTTCTTGCAGGTTGTACATATTCGCATGTGCCGACTGTAACGGAGGGGGCGAGTACTTGCGGCGGTTGGAGCTGTGCTGGCTGGATCTGGCGCACCTCGCGTTATATAACCTGACGGCATACAACGCGCCTAACTACTTTGATCTGGACACTGTCATCATGCCATATATAATGGACAACTGGCACGCGTTACAACTTCCCGAGAAGGTAGGCTTTGAATATACAAACATATAATTATTACAAGTTTTCAGTAGTGACAAAAATATGAAGAAGTTATTTTTATTAACACTTTGAAGGCCATTGGCAATATGAGTCATCAGAAAAAATGAATTTTGTATTGTGTCTGTAATCCTGCAGTTCAAAAGGATCTACGTTGATATCAAATAAATTCATAAATTAATTCATATTATATTTAATTTTACGTAACGTTATAGTGAAATATATCGGCATGTGCGGGATTGTTTTAATTGCGCAATCGTTGTTGTTTAATCATATAATTAAAAAAAAAACCGGCTCAACGGCCTAACTTCCAAAAAATCTCAGGAAACTTAATTTGGATAGCGGTGCTTCAGGATATCTGGCCGAAAAGTTTGTAAATTATTGAAAAAAAAGGAAAACATCCGTCAAATGTCATTCTGAATTCGCTAATGTTTTTCAATTGTATGAATGTATGTAGATTTCTATGTTCCCTGATACAGCCTACACGAATTGACGGATTTTCAGATATGAGGTGACATTACATTTGTCTTCATAGCGCGAATGTCACTAGGTACATTGAAAGTATAAAAATTGAAAATGGCAGATATAAAACGCCATTTTGTAAGTTTGTGTTTTTTATTTTCCAATTTCATTGAGTGAGGTATCATTGAATAGGTATTTCAAAAATAGTATGAGTATGTCAAAACCACTTTTCGATACAACACTACGAAAGATTGAGCTCAAAAGTGATATTTTGTCTGAACTAATATCTATTAGATAACTAAACTTGTAATAGAAGTAAGGAAATATTTTTTAAGGCCATGTAATGGATATTTTCACAGCCACCAGTGATGCCATTTCATAAAAATACACTGTACAGGTTGTAAATAATTGTTAAAACTTTTAAGGAATTAATATTAAAAAAACAGAAGATTTATGGGGTATTTCTACTCATATAATAAGAGTAATTATCGATAACATAGCACCCCATCTAGCATTAATATTTAATACTTGTGTAGATAAAGATCTCTTTTCAAATTTAATGAAATACAGTAAATTAATACCTTTATTTAAATCCGGTGATAAAGTGATCCATCTAACTTTAGGCCTATATCTATTTTACCTACATTAAGTAAAATTTTCGAAAAAATATTACTGAATCAGTTGCTTTCACATTTTAACGCTAATAAATTATTACATGAAAAACAGTTTGGCTTCACCAAAAATAAAAATACTACTGACGCAGGGATTGCACTAATTAAGCATATTTTTGATGCCTGGGAGGATAAGCAAGATGCAATTGGAGTTTTTTGCGACTAGTCTAAAGCTTTTGACTGCGTCGACCATGAAACACTTTTATTAAAGTTGAGACATTACGGTGTATCTGACTGCTTATTAAGTCTTATAGAATCTTACTTATCGGAAAGAGTTCAGAAAGTCTGTATTAATGGCATAATTTCGCAAGGCGCTCTTTTGCGCATGGGAGTACCCCAGGGTTCAATTTTAGGCCCTCTCTTATTTTTAATATATATAAATGACCTCCCTTACTATTGTAAAAGCCTTTCGGATATAGTTCTATTTGCTGATGATACGTCATTGATTTTTAATGTGAACAGACGTAAGGAGATTTTTGACGATGTAAATAGAGCTCTGTCCCAAGTTATGGATTGGTTTACTGCTAACAATCTTTTACTTAATGCTAAAAAAACTAAATGTATAAAATTCACTATGCCCAATGTAAGGCAGGTCGTGACCAATATAACTCTAAATAATGATCAAGTGGAGCTAGTGGACTCCACTGCCTTTCTAGGCATAACTTAGATAGATATAGAAACGGCAAGATTGGTGTACTTATTTTCATAGTGTCATGTCGTATGGTCTACTGCTGTGGGGCTCGGCTGCCGACATTAATACAATATTTGTGCTACAAAAAAGAGCTATTCGTTTTATCTACAACCTTAGACCACGTGACTCTCTTAAGGAACTTTTTAAAGAAATAAATATAATGACTGTAGCATCGCAATATATTTATGAAAATTTAATTTATGTTCGTAAATACTATAACACCTTTAAGAAAAATTGTGATTCACACAATTTTAATACTAGGAATAAAAATAAACTTGCTGTTCCGGACTTGAGACTACATAAAATAGGTAAATCTTTTATAGGAAGAGGTATTTTTTTTTATCCTTTATAGGCAGACATTTGACCGCCATCTCACCTGATGGTAAGTGATGATCCGGCCGAAGATGGATCATGCCTGCCTAGAAACAGCCTATTCACTCTTGCCTTGAAGACGGCCAGGTTGTAATGATCGGGGAACACATAAGGAGGCAAAGAATTCCATTCCTTTGCGGTGCGCATTAGGAACGAGGCACCAAAGCGGGCTGTGCGGATGTGTGGAATGTCTACCACGTAAGGATGGAACGCTCGCCTCCGTCTTGTATCCCGATGGTGAAAAGGGGCTGGTGGAATTAACGCGTGTAATTCCATCGCACACTCACCGAAATGTAGCCTGTAAAAAACCGACAGCCGTGCAACTCTACGACGATGCTCAAGGTTTTGCAGCTTAGCGTCAGTCAGAGTAGGGTCGCCAATGAGCCGCTCAGCACGCCGCTCAATCGAGTCCAAAGAAGCCAGTTGGTATTTGGCTGATCCATCCCATAGGTGGCAGCAGTATTCCATACAAGACCGGACTTGGGCTTGATATAATGCTAGAAGCTGTCCTGGGGTGAAATACCGCCTAACCTTGGAAAGGATCCCAAGCTTTTTTGTTGCAGTCTTTGCTTTGGACTGGATATATTGGCCGAAGTTGAGATTGGCAATGAGATGAACACCAAGAAGCTCTAGGCTATCAGTCACTGCGACAGGTACACTCCGGAAAGTCGGAGCAAGCTCGAATTTGCTCCGTTTCTTGGAGAACAGACACGCCTGTGTTTTGGTAGCGTTGAACGTCACCAGATTAGCATCACCCCAAGAGGAGACTGCTTGAAGGGACGCATCCACACGGCTTACCATGGCCTCTCGACAAGACTGGGTTTCTTCCTTACTTTAGATGTATAAAGTTTTTCAATAAGGTACCGCAAAATATTGTAGAGTTGCCCTTTCATATGTTTAAATTTAGAATCAAACAACATCTTTCTAAAAAAGGGTACTACACTATTGACGAATATTTTATGTGATAAAAATCCGTGGTCTTAAACTGCTCAGCTATATCAGTGTTTATGATATATTGTTACATTAAGGAATTGTTTTTAAAAAAAGGCTACACTGTTGAGTTTTCTTGAGTGCTTCTTTCTCAACAGGCCAAACCACTGAAGCGCTTTTTTTTTCAAAGCATCAAAACTCATATTTTTAGTTTAGTATTTTAATCTTTTTTTATTATATTTTTGTATATTTTTTGACGTTCACAAGTGCTTTTTGTAAGCCTAATTTAAAATAAATGTTTTTGACTTTGACATTGTGCGAATGTGGAAGGATACACAAGCCGGGGACGACCCAGAAGAACTTACCTTGACCAAATTGGTGAAGTCCTTAAGAATGCTGGGGTCCCAAGTAAAAGGAATAAAAGAGCTTGTATGAAAAAAATGATGGATGTGAATGAACCTAGGGAAGTATGTCAGGACCACGCAAAGTGGCGTTCCATCATCTCTGCCTACCCCTCTGGGACCAAGGCGTGAGCTTTATTTATTATTTATTTATTTTTACACTGTGACAAGTACATTTGACAAACTGTGATCTCATAAATATCATTTGACTTCCTCTTAATATTTTGACATAACTTATTACTAGAAATTCCAATCAACAATTGATTGAATCAAATATCAAACACCGCCCTGTAATATACGCCTACGAAACAGTCTATTGTACCTAGAATGCGGGTATACGAAAATGTTTACTAACCCTGATCAAATAAGATCATTACGCTTCATACTCTAGACTTTGACTGACATAGATAAGTCGATGGGAATTAAGATTGTATTTTAAATTTTAAACACGTGCAGATGTGGCGAACTCCGGTAAACGAGAGGCGCGAGAAGATACTGACTGCGCTAACGTCGTCTCGTAAACGTTTCAAGTGTGGCAGAGAGATGAAAAAGCGGGCTACCATTTGGGGATTGCGATTGCGTCGGCCGCCACCACCGCCCCTCCAGCTCTCTGCTTTAGAACAGGTAAACGCCATAATATTATTACTAAACATCAAACTCTTTTATGTGAAACTATCATTCATTGCTTCCTGCAAAGATATCATTGTTCGCCAATTTTACTATACCTACGTAACAACAGGATCAATTATTGTTAAGTGAATTATTATTTTAAAATTTGTTAAGAGAACAGCAATCAACTTTTATCTATTCCGCCAGCTCAACCACTTATATTTTAGTTTGTCGGCAGTAATGAAGAATTTATGGTCACACTTATTTAAAATCTAATTGATTGTAAAGATAACTCTTTATTATAGGGTGCCCAAATTTCCTTTATAATTTTATTATTACGCCACTAATCACGATTTTATTTGGTCTATTAGATAAAGAAAGGAGAGCCTTTGAGCGATGAGTTGGTTAGAGAATATGCACCTAGGCTTCGCTTTCTGTCACGGCCACCTTCACCGCAAGCTCAATCCATCGTAGATGACAGGTATATTAGTATATATTTGTATAAATGAATTTGCTTAATCCTATGACTTTGTATTTAAATAACCATTTGTTACAGTTTACAACCATCAAGTAGTAACACGGAAAAAAGTTCCTATAAAAATCACAATCAGCGTATGATTGTACCAGTTGATGGTCACTGGTTAAATTTAATGATGGGCAAACGGTTTCATGAAAATCTCAACTCTAATTCAAATTCTGAAAATGACTCAACTAGTTCCTATGAATCTGCAAAACCTTCCGAAAACGATGAACAGCGCACACCCGCTGAATGTTCGTCCACTAAAAAGTCTGATGCCAAAGATGATAAATTAGAAAAAATTTGCACCACAAACGAAACTGATACTAATGAAGCTAATTCTGTTAGCGAAACTCCGAATGTGCCATCGATAGCTACATCACTAGTAACGTCTTCTGTAAAGTTAGATAAGAATCCCAAAGAAGTAACTGAACAAACAAATGATAATACAAATAATTCAAACAGCTTCAGTGTTATTACACATTCGACTAGAATAGCTACAATGAATTTGGAAGTGTCGAAGTTGTCAACTAAAAACATAATTGAACATTCAAAAATTATGTCTTTACAACACATGGACAGTGTGCCTCCATATTGCAGCAACTTTACACACGAGATGGAGTCGTCAGGAGACGAGACGTCCAGCAGAGGCACGCTAGATGCAATAATTCCACCATTGAAAGATTTCCAAGGAAAAAATAACCCTTTCCTCATGCAAAACACGTACCCATCCAAAGCATTTTCAGCATTAAATATGTATAGTAAAAATACAAAACATAATGGGAAACAATTTCATCTTCATTCAAGACTTTCATTACCAGTGCAATTGAATCCAATGATGGGTCCTCTTGTTAGACCGTTAAAGAGAAAATTGAGTGAGAAGGACATTGTTATACTACCAAATGGTGAAGTTAAACGTAGAAAACATCGAAGACCTCGAAAATATATGCAAATGCAGGTGAGCCATACATGAATTTTACAATGTTTATTTGTGGGCAATATCGCTTTAGTCAGCTCCCAAAATATCCTTGTTGATATTTACCAGTTTCTTAATTTTTTGAGATGAGAGCTCTCTGTGCTCCTCACTTGCTCTGAATAACCTATAAATCTGTCGCAGTATTTTTCACTTAGGACATGTTATAGGCTTTTAGTGCGCTTTGATTCCAGGGATATTTTTATTAATTTTACATATTCACTAGTTTAATAATAAGACAAAGAAGCCACCGTTGTGCAGCTGCTGAGAATGATAGGTTTTGCTGCAAGCAAATAAGAGATATTGTCTGTATGTAAATATATTTTTCTGAAGATCTTTATAATTATAAATATTGTAATACATCATCCCTTTTTCAGTTAAATAAATCATGCCCACTCCCCGAAGACGCTAATAAAATGACGCCCACCCAAAACGAAAACGAAGCCAATCCGCCCAACACACACAACAAAGTGAAGTTTCACGGCAGAAGACTGAGGCAAAGGCAAGAGAAGAATTATTACGAGAACGCTCGCCGGAACACAAACAACAATGCTAGTATTAATAATAGCGTGAAGAGTTTGCAGTTGAGTCCCCATAAGAGCCACAGCAGTAATGTGGAAGTAGACGCTTTGCAGTTATCCGCTCTTAAGTCAAGTGTTCAGTCTTACTTCCGTGCTGGACAAACCTTCCGCGTGCTGGCACGCCGAGTAGCCGCCGGTGCCCTGCCGGCCTACCTCATCGAGTGGGACTCCAACGCCTCATAGTAGAATGGCCCAACGTGAATTTATTTAAATATACATATGATGTAATAATAATATATATATAAGCGCTTGTCTGTAGTCTAATTTAGTTGTACAGATCGAGGAATGTGATATATATTAATTCCAATTGGATTATGTTGTTTGATTTTACGTTAGTAAAATTTTTGTGAAATGTTACAATAATAAATGCAAGATTTTTTGGAACTTAATTACGCTGCATCTCATTGAGGGGCAACATTATTTTATAACATAATTCCACACAAAAAATATTTTATGAAGTCCAAAAGAATGGTTAAATTAAACAATGAACCGAAATGAACGTCATTCACGCAATATTTTCACTTATTCACGGACTGACTACACAACCTTACTTACAAATATGAGGATTAAAGCTTAAAGCACGCATAAAAATGCGAGCTTTAAGCTGTAATCCTCATATTTAAAATCGCAATTAAAACAAATTTTGACAACAAAAATAGTACCACTTTAGTTTGGGAGATATAGCTATATGTTGGTGAGGATTACAGCTTGACCCTGCGCTTCGCTTGGCAGTGAAAATGCATTTAATCGTTAAGTCGTTCTGTTACGAAATCAATATGCATTTAAAATGGAATAGGTAAGGTGCGGGGGCGTCTTCTTTCCAAAATGTCTCAAATTGACAAAAATAAAGTAAAATATTAAATAATTGACCTCGGACCAAGATGCATAATCATGGACCGAGAGTTGAACAGAGTATACCCAAATGTTAGACCTATCGAAAACAGCCATTTACGATACCTAGAACCATACACGCAAATTATTTACATGTCTATGACGTCATGCTAAAAATAAAGATAGCAGCAATTTCTATCATTATTCACTTTGTTTATAAATGTTTTACTAATCATTGACAAGAGAAATAATACTTTTGGTTGCGTCTGTTAATTTGGATAGCTACTCTAAGTGACCCTATTTTTTAGACGCTGAATGTACCATAACTTAGCGCAGCAGATAAATTCTCAGGCCCGTATTCTAGGATAACGCGTTGATCTTTACTTGAGTAGAGTTAGAAAGGGATAGCGCTATAGTCGATACATAGCGCCATCCCTTTCTAGCTCAAGTAAAGATAAACTGAGTCTCGTTCTAGAATACGGGCCACAAAGTACCAAAAATATGCCACATTTTTTTATATGTACATGAGTGGTACGACATTGGTCAAGTTTAATATAGTATAGTGTAGATAATTCGACAAGTCCGTCATTTGACAAAACATGAAATTTGTAAAACATACCATGAATCCATGTACATTGTATAGTCGATAAATTAATACGAATAACGAATTTCTAATAGTTTTTCGTAAGCTGTCCGGCTTTAAAACCACTCTTCTCATGTAGTCATGGCTAACATATATAGATAGATATGATTCTTTATTGCACACCAAAAAAAGATGCATATTTAACAACAAATGAAGGAAAATTATGCAATTCAGGCGGCCTTATCGCTTGGAGCGATCTCTTCCAGACAACCTCACAAACATAGAAAATTAACAACATGAAAGGGCAAGACAGTGCAAAGTAAGAAAACCTTAATATTTCAAATTAGTTTTAATTTGTTTAGATATTTATCTAAACTATCATTATTTGCATTAAATTTTGTATGCCGGTCTTCGACGAGTTGACCTTATGTATTGTATACTTGCCTCATTTCAAAAAAACAAAATTAATCCTAGGCGTCCCGGACGTGAACCTGAACCGTCCGGGTCGGAAGGATAAGGGCCACACCACAGACATCCGAATATACAATTAGACTGGACAAGCCGCCAAGTTTATAGGCAGTCCCAGTGTCGCAATTTCTTTTTGGTTGTTACCTGTGAAAATTTATTATATTTCTTGGTAAATTTACTGATTCATTGCGATAATGGCATGTTACAATTGCACAGGATGGCATTTTGGGAAAAAACGGTAATTTCTTCTAATATTCGTGCGTCTTGACTCGTCTCACAGAGCGTAAACTGGCAGCCAGTGTATGCTCGTTGAGCTTACATTTGTCGCACTTAAAAACGCGGCTTGCCTCATCTCCTGTATTGGGAAATCTATGGGCCACACCTATGAGCACCGGACCCGCTCATATTTGATCAATAAGTAAAAAAAAACTACATACTGTACTTGACTTAGTTGACGAATGGCATGTTTGGCAAATTCCATAATTTGTCAAATATATGACTTGACGAATTACCAAGTGGGACCTATGTTAGACTTGACCAATGTCGTGCCACTCATTTAAATTATATCGCAGTACATAATGCTACTGGTAGATTTAATTGCACCCACCAATGAGATTGTAAGAATGTATGTTGCACATTTTGTAAATCATAAATAACACCATCGATTTACAAAAAAGTAAATTACGCCAGTATCACTATATAGTATAAAATAAAGTCGCTTTTTGTGCGCTTAGATCTTAAAAACTACGCAACCGATGTTGATGCGGCTGTTTTTAATAGATAAAGTGATCCAAGGGGAAGTTTTAGATGTATTAACATCCATTTAAAAAGTAGGGAAATATTATTATTTTTGAGGTTCCTAATGCGATGTCGTATAAATAACTTTATTTTTGCCGCTTACTTTGCAAACGTAGGCTAAACCTACGAGATTTATCAAAATAATGTACTAAGTATTGCAAACAATCGAAAAAGTGTACAGAAAACTCCCCGATGGCATGTCTGTCCCTTATGCTGGGGCCAGACTAGGGCTTAACGTCTTTCGCCATTCTTACGCCCATCAACCTCATAACAACAGATAAATTTAACGAGCAAAAGTATCTGGAAATGTTTAACGTGTTAACTTTTGATGGGCGTTGATGCCCATTTAATGTAGAGAAAACCGGCAAGATCAGGGTTTTCACCTGTACGTTATAATCAAATATTGTACGATATTTAATGTAATTGTACTCCATACTTTTCAAGTGCATTAAAGTACGCGAATAAAGTGTTAAATAATATTTTTATTACTCACCGTATCTCATATCTTATTAACTTATTTTTACATTTATTGACGAGTGGTGTTCGGTAGGACTAGAATATTTATTACGGAATAAATAAATGCCAGTTTTTAGTATTGCAAAAGATTACAGTTTCTAATTCAAAATGCAACAATTATAATAACCAATGTACTTTAAATGCAAAAATAAAAGGAGGCAACCCTATTCTTTATATCCAAAAACACGGGCGATCGCGACACTAATTGACATATCAAGTGTAACCGCTGCTTGAACGCATTCATTCTCGCGTAAATCTCTTTGATGTCTCGTTGAGTCGAGTTGTCGCCAAACGTCAAGCGGTAATGACGTTGAAAACTATCGCGTTTATGTGGTGGCCACACCTGTAGTAAACGCCCATGAACACTTTCATTTAATGACATTTCCCGTTGGTGTAGCCCAAGGGTTATGGATATCCCACAAGTTCCACAATAAAAAAATTGTCATTTACTTTCTACCAATACAGCATTAATCTTTTTAACTTCGAATTAACTACCTTAAAACACATTGTTGATTTATATAGATATATATGTGGCCCGTTACAGCATATGATTTAAATGAATATTTTCAAAGATATTACAGATTTAATAGTTGCGGTACGTAAAGTTTGCGGTGGACCGGTCGACCGGAAAGGCGGGAGCGTGCCTATTACGAATATCACCACAGCACCCGTGCGAAGCATGGGCGGGTCGCTAGTTATAAAAAAGTTGTCCATCTGTTAATAGTGTATTGTACTGCCAGATATACTGTTTGTGGATCACAAACAAGAAATATTGGATAATGTAGTCCAAATAAATTATAATTTAAACAACAAAATACGTTATGGAATGTCAATATATTTTACTTTTTATCTACATTTGATTTAGTTTCAAGTAAATGACTGAAATTAAAATTTGCTTAACAATATACATTATTAGGTTGGGACCGTAAATAATATCAATTCTTATTAATCATACTATGTTAAGTATGCAGAATTTGGTTGTTTATACAACATCTTGCCACTGAGGTCTATCTACAAACATAAAAAGACACATTCCAATGTAAAATAAATATATTTCAAATCAAATGTATGACATTTGATCTGTTTTAAGTGACAGACTGATAAAAAATCTACTAACATTCAGCAATATTTATCCAAAATCCAATAAGTAACAGAAATTCAATCTAGTAATAAATACAAATAATATATCTATATCCTTACTCATTGTGTGTAGCATTTCATATTGTAAATTAATGGTTCTATGGTGTTCCTTGTTCACACCAAGACTCGTATAACAAAATTAGATCACTATGATATTCTCTATCTTTAACCTAGACATACAATGAGAAAGTGCATAGAAATAACAGATTTCATGGTTCAGTTGATTGTCTATTGATCAATTACATAAAATAAAACATATCTAATTCCTTTCTCAATTTCAATCACTATCACACTAATCATTAGTACGTACTATAAAACAATTGCGGAAGGTAGAAGACACTTCTAGAACGAAATATAAATATATAGGCATACGAATGTAAAGAGAGTTGTTTACTATAAGAACTTACAGACAAACTTATTAAATATACATTATTTAAAATGCAACCCCCTAAAGGCCCATAACACGACCACAAAGTCTAGATTGATGGTACAACAGTTTTAATTTAAAATATGTATAACTATTCACAGCACTTAACCACATGTTAGTCAACATTTCACACACAAAACGATCACAAAATCACTTTGGTGTCACCATACAAATCGATTGCATTGCTATATTTATAACTATACTCATATTTACATTTTATTATATCGTTCATGAAACTAATTACAATGATTCTTCAAATGCCGCCATTAAATCACTTTGCAAATTCATATCTATCTGCCCAGCCATCTGTAAAAATAAAACATGTCAAAAATGCTAATTCAATTTAACAAATATATTTAAATTTATTTTCCACTCTGTATTGAGTGTAAATGCCTCCAAAGCCTTGTAGTCAAAGCACTTATTTTAGTTTGATAGTTTTATTTTACTAGGTGGTAGATTCGGTACCGAGTCGTCTAGGTAGGTCCACCCCAGTGCCAGATATCTTCCTATGAAATGAGGAGTGTTTTGCACTTGTGAAAAATTGGGAAAATTTGTTATTTTTAAGAAATATCCATTAATCAGCATCATTAGTTCATTAAACGTCCCCACCGAGGGGCACGAGCCTACCCGTGCCGGGTGTATAAGCCTTAGTCGTCCACGCGGGCCCAGTGCAGATTGGACGACTTCACGCTCAAACTTTGAATCTCTTCGCAGGCGTAAATATAATTTAAAAAATACGAAATCACATTGGTATGGGAACCTGCGCCCTCCTGATCGGAAGGAAACAGTCCACACCATTGAGCCACCGAGCTTTTAAGCAGTATTGGAGTAGAAATCCGTTCTAAAATATCCGTATATTAGAACGGACCGGATTTGCATTCCCTAGTCCGTGGCGACTAGTATTACGTTGTATTGTGTCGGGTGTGGTATAAAGCTCGAGTGGTTATCGTGTCCGTACCGCTTCCCGGCGTCGTCGCTCCTGCTCGCGCTGCCGCAGGCGCTCGCGCTCGCTGGGCGCGGGCTTGTCGGGCGCGGCGGCGGCGGCTGCGGCCGCGGCGGCCGGCGGCGACGCTCGGGCCACCGGCGACACACTCGGGGACGCCACCTCCGCGCTCTCCGGTTTGCGGACGCCTTGTACAACCCTGTACAAGTACCACACAATGACGGATTTTGCAATGTAAAAACACTGTAGATGGTGTTATATTGGTGACAAGACTGGGTTCTTTTGATGTTTGTTTGATTGACATTTCAAAATGTCATGTCAATAACAACCAATAGCGAGAGACCAAGACCATTAAATTACTTGCCGGACTATTAATAAATATCTTGTTATTATTTATCAATAAATAAATTACAAAACCTTTTATTTATAATGCTTACTGATATACCTGCGATTTTAAAAGTTAGAAAAATGCTATTGTGCAATCGGCCCGCGGCACAGTACGTCCTCCCTTTAACGGTATTTATTTTCGGTTCATTCGACAATTTCATAACAATTTTTTGGGCCAAACTTTAAAACAAAAATCGAAGTCGTTTGGGAGAAATTCAAGTTTTCGAATGTTAAACCAAGCCATAATCCTTGCCAGGATACCTTTATGTCTACGAAATGTCTTAAGGGCTATTTCTGTGATTTGGCATGTCATTGAGACTATTTCATAACCATTTTTGGAACCAAAACCAATTCGATACGACTTTACAATTTGCTTGCACCTACTAATATGAGAATTACAGCTTGACGTTCAACAAGTTTGCATTAGAATTTTATGTTACATATTTAGATTATTGCGTAGAAACTGCACGGCGCGTGGTGTGGCAGAGGCAGTGCAAGCGCTGTGGGATGGGCGGCACAAGTACGCTGCATAAAGTAGTACGAGGTATAATAAATTATCGAATTGCTCAATGCGATTATTTATTTATATATCATTTATTTTGTAAAGAGTTATTTTGTAAGTTCGTTATGGAACGATTTTATCATAAGGATAGTCAAAGAATAGAGCCAAACCGGCTATGTTGTTCTACTAGGCATTGCTAACTAGGTAGCAATCTTCATCTAATTTACAATGCCTAGTTACCATATGATTTCGAACTTGCCTTATTTTTCGTCTTCGGGATGTCGTCGTTCTGTTTCTTGTCTTTGTCTTTCCCTTTCTGCTTGTTCTTTTTTCCTTAGTTCCTGTTGTTCAATTAAAGCTCGTTGTCTATCAATTTTTTCTTTAGCTTGTTTTTTGAATGCCTGTCAAAAGAAAAATATGTATTTATTTAATTGCTGCCGTTAAGGATGTTAAATAATAAAAACTAAGAAACTTTTTCCAGAGAATAATGTAGATTTGAACCTAATTTATCGGTATTATTAAGCGGGCGGTATTATCAAGCGAACGGAACTCGCAGTTGTGCCGCGGGAACTAACGAACGCGAGTTTTTAGTTCTGAATAAAACGTGGGCTTAAAAAATATTTTAACTAGATATTTATTTGTTATTATAAAAAATAACTATATTAGCACTCAAAACTAAATGAAAACACAAAGTAGGCAAATAGAGGCGGGCAATCCTGTCGCATATTTACGTACCGAGCGGCTATTTATTTATTTCACTTCTCTTTCACATTATTATACTAAAAATATTACATTAGCAAAACATTATATTCTCAAAATATTATCATTTGTAAAATTAATAACAAGTGTTATCCACAATATCGAAGATAGATCCATTCTGAAGTACAATGCTGAATTTACAAAATGTTGGCTTCTCATAATGTTGAATTCGTAAAATGTTACCCCAAAAGTTAAACACAAAAAATAGTTGGAAAATTGTCATAAGTGCAAAAAACACAATAGGTCAAAACTAAGATAATTTTAGAACAATCAAGTGAAATGGATACGAGTATTATATAAGTGAATTGCTTGCAAGAGTCGATACAATTTTGTTGCGAATGCAATGTGTGTATTACAGGTTTTTATTTCGGTTTGTTTTACACCGAGTTTTGTGAAGATAAATATCTTTGGACATGTTAAGAAATCTTTTTTATCAAGAGTTAAAAAAAAGTCTTTAGTCGTATGAAATGAAAATAAATTTGAGGTAATTTTATTTAAATTTAAGTTTTTATTTTCCTAACATTTATATGGGGGAGGGCGGTAGAAACCTAAACCAATTCGATAGGCTTTACCGTTTTCGTGCACCAGAGGTGAGGATTATGGCTTGAACGTCCAGCTGTAATCCTCACATCTGGTGAACAATCTATAGTTTTAACTCCCAAAACTAAGTGGTACTATATTTTTACTTGTGCGTCTATTTACGACTATATCAGGACTATTTATGGCGTTGTATAAATAAGTTTTCATTGAGATTTCAATATGAGAATTATAACTTGAATCGCACAAATAGAGACGCTTTCGATCATAGAAACTAAAGAGACACAGTTCCATACTAAATACGCTCGAAATATTGAAGCCGAGCTTGAAGCGACACTAAATAGCCAGTAACAATGTTGCTATTGAACCTTATAATAACCAACGAATATAATTTATTTTCATGAGCATCGATTGGACTGGTCACGTTATAAAACAAAGTAAAAAAGGAGTAAACGGTTTTAGAACATAAAAGTTATTAGAGTCGCAAGACGGCTTTTTTTGTCGCAAAGAATTTTGTACTTTTTTATTATTACAAGCTTATGTTACAAAGCTCCTCCCATTATTATATTCATAGTAAGTCAAAATAAATTGAAATGTAGTTAATTGACTTCTGGTAAAAAAAAATTGGTACATTTTCATGAATACACTTACTGTAATCAGGTCGCTGAGACATTTTAGAAAATAATTATCCTTTTGTAAAGTTTTTAAGAATAAGCAAAACAAAAAATAGAATGTTACAAATTGTGTATTGGACCAGAAGTCATAGTGCTGCCATCTCACGATTTATTTTTATTTTATAAAACTCTCATGTCAATAAAATAAAGAAATATTTCTCGTGTCATTGTACAGGTAATATTTAGAGAATATAATATTATGAGAACAAAGTAAAGCTTTGTATAATACATATTCCAAATTGGCCGTTTCAAGTTAACTGCCAATTTGGAATATGTATGTTAATTTATACCATGGTAATGTAATGTTTGAAAATTTACCTGGAAGCTATCCATGACCGGCTTTTGTTTTATTTGGTTATTGGTGCTTATGTTAGGTATACTCTGTGGACTACCAGCTTGAGCTAATGACGACCATGAACTAGCATTTTTTAAATTCTGTTCTTGTTTCATTTTGAATGCTTGAACAAAATTTGAATTTTTTGGGTCTTCCATTTTCTTGTCCACTTCGTATTTATTTCTATCGTACATTTTATTGGAAACCATATTCGACACACCGATGAGATCTTCAATTGGTTTAGGTGTAAGAAGAGGTTTCGATTCTTCTTTTTTCACCGCAGAGGTCATCAGACACGCTGACCCTGGCATATTGTGATGCGATTGAGCAATGACACTATGTGGCGGAATAGGAACGGGGTCAAAAATAGACGATACAGGCGCCACTGGTGCTAAGTCAGGTATAGGATTCACTTCCGGTCTCAACATTTCACGTTCATGCTGTACATTCTTTTCTACAAATCCATTGTGAGCAGGTACATACAACTCATTTTTTATTTGTTCCGGTACATGTGCTATTTCAGTCAAACCCCCAAGTTGCGCCATGAGATTTTGATGCGCCGCATCTGGTATCATCTGCGTCTTGGGCATTGTAAAATCCTCAAGTCTCATGGACGATTCTGAAACACCGACACTTACGTCCATGGGTACGTCTGCATTGAGGCTTCTCTCAAGACTTGCCAGCGACCTTTCGATAGGATCTATATAATGTGATGGATCCACTTTGTCGAGGCCATTTCTGGGCTCTGCTTTGACAATTGGTTTCTGTTCATCAGGTTCTCGGGTTGAGCGGTGTAACAGACGAATCGGGAAGATTATTGGCAGTGTGCGATGAGTTTACGGAGACGGGCAGGGCGACGGGAGCCGTGGAGACAGGAGGCTCAATAGGAGGTTTGGTATCCAAGGGAACAGGCGGCACCACTTCGTTAGGTTCAACCTTAGAGGACGGCGTACTGTTCTCCGAGATGGACACGGGGGGAGGCACCACCGGCGGTGCTACAACTGGTACCAACTTCTGAAAATACACCACAACAACAAATGAGAAGAAATATTATCTTTCAAATTCAGGAGCGAAACCAAAACTCGATATTTACAGTTGGCGGTTGATGTTGCTGTAACTGCTTCTTAGGTTTCTTTTTGGGAGTTCTGCCTGAACCAGTACCTGTACAAAATAAAAATTACAATAGTTTCCAACATTTAAAAGAAACATTTACGAATAATTATAGAACATATGCAATGTACTTAACTTAGTGTAGTTAATCCTCAATTTCCAATAATCTTATAATAATCAGCATAGGTTTCAGTATATGCAGAAATAATTGTATTATTTTATGTATTCACTGATATATGTTGGTGCCGTCTGAAAGTTAAAGTTTTGTACACAAGAAAATGTTCGACATTATTTTTTGTTGGTTAAGATATAATCAATGTAATCATGTACACAAATTATTGTAGATTTCATTAGTATATTTAGATTTAATTTCTTCAGATCTCAGGGCAGGCAAATAAAATTCGTTATTCATTACTTAAAAGTTTTACTTAAAATCTTGTTATATACTGAAATATATACAAAGTTTATCTTCACTCACTCTTATAATCTAGTAAATTTAAGTCATGAGTTGATTAAATAAACTTATATAAAATTTATTTTAATTATTACACATGGTGTTCCTGTTACACACTTGCAACTTTCTACAAATTTTTTACAAAATAACTAAATGTTGCGCTGAAATAAGTAGTTGTACCACATGAGTTTTTTTCAACAAATTCAACTCTATGGCGATAAATTACTATACAATGTCCATTTTTGAAAATTATCCAAAGATTTCATTCTGACAATAATCTTAAGATTTGCCAAAATACTTTTAAGTATGCTACTTATTTGTTCTTCCCTTTTGGCCCGTTTGGGATTTAAGAACTTTAAATACAAAAAAAATATTACTAAAATCTAACTTACAATAGGTAAGATCCCTTCAAATAATCAGCAAATTGTACTTAACAAAAAAATATGAGTACTTATGAAATGCTGACTACATTACTATTGTAACTGAAAATGTGAACTCACCAGGAATGTACATGTGTCTACAGATTTAGGTATTTCTATAATCTGCTTTTTGATTCCCTGATAACAATCACAGAGATCTAATAGACAACTCTAACAAATACTCACAGTGTAAAAATTTCTAAACAAGATAAAAAAATGACTATACACCTTGAAGTAAAATGATCAACATTCTACTGAATCTTTCAATACTAACATTGTGTGATGTTTTGTCTAACTTAATTACTTCAGACATAAAAACTACAAAACTGAGATATATTTTTACCTTTAGGCCTGTATAACATCTCTTTTTATGTTACAGTTAAATCTATTTCTATTTGACATTTTTTTTTTCAAATTACACTATGGGTAGTTTGTTCTCAACACATTTTTTTGAGCTTCTATATATACTTGATATTTTATTATATTTAGAATGTTTGTTTGTAATAAGACATAATTAAAAACAATCAGAAAAATTAAATTAAAGACCATTAATACAATGTTTGAACCACCAAATAAAATGTATAATAATAATGTACCTTGTTGCTATAAATAAAATATCAAATTTGTCTTTATTTTACAATACCAAAATTACTTGATGAAATACTAACAATGTCTTCAAAAAAATTCATAAAAAGATAATATCGTACTTAAGATTCTCCAATTGAATAAAATTGAAAGTATCTTAAATATTTACAATCGGACCTTAAGTTAGAAAACATATTAAGTAAAAATGTATCCATTACAAATTTAGTTAAAAATAATTCTGAAATGTCCAATAAAACCTCGTTTCTCAGGTATGAAGAACTTAAATCTGAAGCACCTGTATTGTAAGAATTAAAGTAAACAGGGCACCATGCAAGTCTCTTTCCTTGGACTATGGATACCACTTAACAAGTTTGTATATTTTTAACAACATTGATTTAGAACTGTCTGATAAAGTTAAATTGTAATATTTTTTTGCAAGCACTCTATCAATTTACATAAAATGCGATATTGCCTGCTGTGACATGTAAAATACTAATAAATTTGATGACAATCCACTACTACTATTTAACTTAATCGTAATTTGATAAGTTTGCAAACAATTTGTGAAGGAAGGAGGCCAGCTTCAGGTTTTTGGTAACAATTACATTATAATCAATTTGATTTTATCACACATTACAATTTTGGGAGCAAGCATTGAAGAATATATTGTAAAGCATTCAACCAATAAAACCATACCTTTTCAAAGCCACTATTTAGCACTATTTTTAACTACAACATGTCACAAAAATACATCCTTAAGTGTTCCGCAGCAGACAGAACAATTTTGCTTGCTAAGTTGGTATCCGTCCTTACACAATTGTTTGCATTACTTGCTACGTGAGTGCACTCGGCTCGTCAGTTGTCTCGTGGGTCCTCTTCGCCTTCGTATCTCTGGACGTACCGACAATACCATCGATATTAAGAGTTATCATTGCTAGTGCCTCCACAGCTCTTAAGAGCTCAATAAATAATTATATTTAAGTTTAAATTTCACACTCAAAAGCAATTAGTACCATGAGATCTGAAGATTCCAATATTAAATTTACAACAATAGATCGTAATTTAAGGATGCAAATGAAATAACGTCGCATTTGAGGACATGATATAGTTAAAAATATTAATATGAAAAGGTATTTCCTATTGGTTTATAAAAGAAAACCAAGTACGTCTTACCGGCACCATCATGAATATCAGTGAACCAAAGCTGGCTTTCTCCTTCTTATTTTTAACTTGTTTGTGCCTTTACAAACTTTCAACATTCTATAGCAGACTTTGGATTCATGCAGTCAATATTAAATCAGAACTTTAGGTGGTATCCCTCTCAATTATCACAGTGAAAAATCATACATAGAACTAATTCTACGCCTCTCTCACTTGTACCCTTAACTCAAAAGACTAAAAATTATTGTAACTGCTTATCAAATTTAATAACATTTTGCTCTTAAACAGCAAACTGTCCAAAGTAAAATATGATCCATAAAGTATTTATCAGGATTCATAAAGGGAGACGCCAGTATACATATAAGTTTAAGTCTTTACTTCATAGAATCATAATACAGTCCAAATCAAACACACATGCTTCCACGCACATTCTTGTAAGAATCTTATATATATGCTGTAATATTATGGCCCACACTCAAAACGCATCAATTACACTGCGAGAGAACACTTTTTATTAAAATTGCGCAGAGTAACTTATCAATTCAAAGGACACTATTTGAAATAATAAAAAATAAATATCCCTTCATTTAAGGAACGCATGAAATAATTATATTAATATGATACATCTATTAATATATTATAAACTTGTTATTGGAGATAATGTACTATATTCATGGGCATGCTTGTCATTCACTCAGCTTTTGACATTATTTTGGACTAGAATATAATTATTGAATGGTTAAAATTTCAACATTGCATGTAAAAATCAGTCAGGCACACTATAAAAATACTGGCTAAGGTAAAACTTTCATTCACATTTTGCATGTTGCCGATTAACTCATTTATAGATCTCAATTATGTTGAATATTCTAGCTGTAGATTTCTCTTAATAATTTAAATGCACATAAACATTAAAATCTAATAGTAAAACTGAAATATACACGCCGTGGTACTCGACAGTACCATTCCATACTATTTTTAAGTCTGATTTCAAAACTAATAGAAGACTTTCAATAAGTTTTTCCTGTATATATTCTAACCTGCTTCACTGTCACTGCTGTCAGATGAGCTGGTGTCGGTACTCGACGAGGAGTTGGATGAATCTGAAGAACTTGACGACGAAGACATACCTCCACCTAGGCCCTCTTTGCATCCTTCTGTTAACAATTTAAAAATGAATGCATAAACATAATAGAAGATATAATAGATTGTATACACCATTAAAATTATAGTTATTATCGATTTTCACGTCACAAATGATAAATAGTATTAGGTTCAAAATAATTTATTAACTGACCGAACGTATTCACTTCACCACATCTTTTACAGATCACATGAATAAAAATTTATTATGTATTAATGAGCGTCGGTGGCTCAAAGGTGTGGACTGTTGCCCTCCTACCGGGAGGGCTGAGGTTCAAATCCCGCCACGTACCAATGTGATTTCGTATTTTCGAAATTATATGTACGTTATGCGACGCTCTTACGTGAAGGAAAATATCGTGAGGAAACCTGCGCATCCCTGAAAAGAGATTCAAAGGTTGTGCGTGAAGTCGTTCAACCCACACTGGGCCCGCGGGGACGACTAAGGCCTAAACACCCGCGTACGGGTAGGCTCGTGCCCCTCGGTGGGGACGTTTAATGAGTTGATGATGATGATGTATTAATGATTGAGACCAATCAAAAATATAAAGAAAATGTATGTCAAATAAACCAAATGCATTAACTTATATTAAGGTATGTGACATTATAAACATCACACTACTTGATTCAATAAAGCAGAAAAAATATACACTTATATATTCTTGTTTTTGTACAGCTGATGTTATGATAAAACAGTCAATAAGCTTATTAAGGGGTTATGCGTTTTGACTGTAACATATTTTTCCAAGTTTCTTGTGAAAATATTGATATAGTTCACAAGATATTCATATTCACGTTTCAACAGTAAAGTGCTTATAATTTCGGAGAAAAGTGGCTGTGTCGTACGGACATGACGAATCTATAAGGGTTTGACTACAGAACCCTAACAAAAACGTGTGGGTCGGCACAAGATTCTGATTGGATCCGGCTACTATATTGACGCGCACTCGCGCCAAATCGTACAGTGGCTATTTTCTCGTTAAAAGAAAATGAACTATTATTATTCTTATGAGGTTGTCTATTGAAGCTTGAATATATATTTTTTGAGAAGCTTGTATTGAAGATGTAAAAGGTAAAATGGTGACGAGTTGCAAATTCCGTGGCCGAGGCAGTAATTTAATTGGCAATGTACAAATCAGAAAGACAAGTCCAATTGAATGTTAATATTGATATATATAGATAATACAAGATACTTTCTTGTTTTGTTGGTGTTATAAAAAAGATAGATTGATTTATGAAAGGCTATGTCATTTTCCAGATGCTTAGTTGTGTATCCATCTTTACTATTTCTTTAAAAAACACAGCCCAAATTTTTAAAACTCAGCGCGAAAATTATTTTTGGGAAAAGGATATTTTGTGTCTGGAACTATTTGTCGAAAATCGTCAAAAAAAGAAAAAAGCTGTTAAAATAATAACCTTCTAAAATACGAAACATTTAAAAATATACATAATAATATGATTACCTTTCTTTTGCTGTTGTTTCTTATTTGTTCCTAGCTGCCCTGATACATCTTGTAACCGTTTTTCTAATTCGTGCTTTTTCTCTGCCATTTGTTCATCTTTAGATTTGCCTGACATTTTACGATCTGAAAAATAAAGAAGCATGCAAGCTGATTATTTATTTCTCATAAAAAATATATACTACTATAATAACTAGAGCTAAAAATAATGAAGCACAAAGTATCACCAACATTATTTGCCTCTAATAATAATTAGTGTTGTAAATGTCTTTATTTATTAATAACCCAAAAAACAAAATTAATCAAAAACTTTTTATCCTATTATAACATTACTATCAAAAACTATTATTCAAATATTTCACATTTTAGTAGCTTCTAAATAATAATTTACTTCTACTGCAATAGTTAAATGGACCTGGTAAATAATGTCGGCTTGACTCACAATGAGGCTTACGTGTCTTTTTCCGAAGACATGATGCTACATAATTTTCTAGCTCCCTTAAAGTAGACGGTTTCAGTGTTTCGAAGTCTATTTCAATTTCATCAGGATTGGAGTCCCGTAGGGAAGGTTCTCTGCTTTGAATAATATGCACAACCTTCCCAAGCTTGTCACCTGTAAATAAATAAAGTAATAGGTTGTGTTTCACGACCAAATTATACTATGTGCAAAATGTTAAAATTAGAATCGATATGTAGATGAAAATAGACCATTATCCACATAATATTGAACTGACAATGGCCTGTATTTTGAATTAGCATAATAGGTGTTCGGAATCATCCATGGTACATTATAAGCATTCATGACTTGGAACAGTAAGTTTTTATCAAACAACTCATTGCAGAATTGACTACTGCCAAATATGTGCTATATTTGTTGTCCCGGAGGTATTAATAACACGAAATTATCAGTTAAGACATATGTGGTTGTTCCTTACAGCCCTCCGGTAAGAAGTTCAACTTTATAAAAACTGCGGAGTTTAAGAAACACAAGTGCAGAATTATTATTGGAGATTTCAATAGCCACAGTACACGTGAGGATACAATGATGTTAACGAAGGTGGTGAATCTTTGGATCATTGGTCTGAATTAAACGACATGCAGCTTGTTCGCAACCCTAAGCATCCGGCCTCCTTTTACTGTTGCCGGTGGAAACCACAGACTTCTATATAAACTGAGGTAGACGCGGCATGAACCCCAAAGTTGAAGAGCTTCAAGGAGGGGAAATTCCTACCTTTGTTGTAATTCCATTTCCTTTTTTAAGGTAAGCCAATTGGTGGCGACCACTGGCTGATGATAAGCCGTCAAGTGAGTAGTCTACTTATTTACCTACCCGTAGAGTCCATTGCTAGTACTGTCGTTGTCAAGCAGTTTTAAATCACTATCCACTAAGTTAGTCCTCCAGTCAGAGTTAGCGGATGGCATGAGCGTTTTGGTTATTTAGCAAATGCAGCATGGGCTGGCGAGGTTGGCTTGATTTTCGACTGTTGCATGTACCACAAATGCTTATACTACCCGAGGATTGAACCCGGAACCCTTTATGTAATTGCCGAATACAATGGCTGAGAACCATCACACCAGATAAATCGTCAAAATGCCCTATATTTATTTAAGTAAATATGGATACCTGGCAGTTTGTTGATGTCGAGCGAGAGCTGTCGCTTTTCGTCGTACGACATTGGTTTGGCGACGTCCTCGTCCTCCGAGTCCGGGTGTGGTGGCTGGTGGGGCGCAGGCGCAGCGGTGGGTGTAGTGCTCTTCTTCTTGCTCTGAGGAGGCGCGCGCGCGTTTGCCTTGCCGCCGCCTGCACCTGCGCCCGCGCCCGCAGCGACGCCCGCACCACCGCGAGATCTACCCGGCTTGCCGCGAACTCCGCTCGCAGCTGAACAAAAATATTGCGAAATTCACACACACAAAAATCGACTTCAATGAATTAATAAATTTTACAAATAACATGGATCACATATCATAGTATACACCCTATACACTAACAATTGAATAACATTAATAAATTAGATACCTTAATGTTTTAATATTAATTATTATTATTATTATCAAAAACGCAACGCAAGTAAGGGCATTTGGAAGTTTAAATGTTTTATAGAAAGATGTAACTATGTATAGCAGGGCACCTAGTCTTAGTGATCACCGCTTCATTTATACTCTTTCTAACTATTTATTAATATTTTTAAAGCTATGTTCCACCAATTCGACCCTTTAGCAACTATTACATATAATAGCTAATTAATTATCGAATAAGCTATATATTAATATTTTTTTGGTGGGTGTCACTTTACCACAAACCACGGTTTTACTCGTTTCTAATCTTGGTTAATTGTCAAAATAAAATAAATAACATTATACTGAACGTAATGGAAAATATTGTGTTAGTGTACTAGGTTTAGCTTTTGATTACATGATGAATTTGCAACTGGCACAGACACCAGTCCAAGAAACTTTCTACCTAAGATGACTGTAATTGCTTTTTGCCTTACCAATTTCCCTGGTAAGGTAACCATTATTTTAAGTAGATATCGGCTGGTTATATACCGCGATCATTTACTTAATACGAGCGTGAAATTGGAATTTTATTAAACCGAATTACTCGGCCGAATACCCGGTTGAAAATAAAACGAGCCGTTACTCTGCTGGCGCATCACTAATATCATCATCATCATCATCATTACAGCCCAATTATGTCCACTGCTGAACGAAGGCCTCCCCTAATGATTTCCACGCGGACCGATCCCTTGCAGTTGACATCCATCTGCTACCCGCTAATATGAATATAGTAAATACTGAAAAACAATGAATATTTCCACTTACCTATATTTTCAGCTATATTATTTGCTTTAGCGCTGTATGCAGCCGCCGCGTTTGGTTTGGGGATAACAGGCGTCGGTATTTGCTTCTTCTGTTTTTCTTTTATTTTCTTCTTTGCTTTCTTTTTAGTATTAGATTCCTCTACTAGTTTCCTCATTTTCTCTTGTAAGGCAAGGAGTTCCTTTTCTAGTAACTTTACTTTGTTTGTTCTTTCCTCTTCAGAGTCATCAGACTCCGAGTCCGACTCTGATCCAGATTCTGAACTAGAAGCAGAACTACCCTTGTCCATATGTGGTACACCTACATGAACTGGTTCATCAGGGATTTTAGCATACCTGCAAAGGAAGGTCTATATTTACAAATTACTAGCTTTTGTTTATTCGTTACATTCGGGGTAACACGGTTCCCCACTCCAGTTACTAAAAGAGAATAATGATTATTTTAAGCTGCAATAGATAATATTAACATCTTTCCATTGATTTTTAGTCTTGCGAAAATTCCAAAAAAAATCGAAAAGTTCCATATAAAATTTCAGCTCCCCTTTTAGGGCTTCGACGGCCGATTTACGAAAAAAAATGATGCAAGATATTTGTTAGTAAAAAATTGTACCTTTCTACCTTAAAAATACGGAATGCTCCATACAAAACTCAACACCCCCATTTAAGGGAAGTGGGGTTACAAGTGGACGAAAAGAACTCACTACATCCCATCACCTCCACTTATAAATTACATTTAAGCGTATTTCCGATTTGGCGTGAAAGACGGATAAACAGACACACTTTCACATTCTAATAATATCAGTATAGATTTTAAAAAATATTTTTTTTACATTATGAGTACAAAAAGATCATACCGCATTTCAAAGACATCTTGTAGTTTTCGAGCCATCGCAACAACATCGTGATCAGGAGGATTATATTTATAGCAGTTTGTGAATATTAAACGTACATCAGCTGCAAACTCTGCAGCAGTTTTGTATGCTCTACTATCCATTTTTTGCTTTACAGTGCCGAGATCCATAGGTTTTTTGATAATATCAAAGTAGTCATGTAGACCCAATAGTTCTGCATCTACCGGTTTATAAAACGGCCAAGCATATCCCTAAAAAGAATGAAAATATAATATACCCTGTCTGTAAGAGAATTCAAAAAAGTTTTTCTGAAAAATAATACTTACAGAATGTTTCTTTGAAAACAGTTCTTTCAGTATTTCATTACAACTCTTCAATGCATCCGACAGTTTTTCTTTATTCTTCGCCATTTGAGGTGTCATTACAGAATGATGTGAGGCTCCTGCACCCCCAACACCAGGCGAAACTCCTCCCATTTTGAAAGCATCTTCTCCTGCTCTACTGACCTATTTTTTTAAAGTAAAATTATTTAATGATATCTGGTAATTATAAAATAATTGGGATATACATCGAATTTTTTTTTAATTCTTATGTAATTACTGTCATATTTTCATCATCAGACTATAACATTAAACTGCAGAGCTCAGGCCTTCCCACAAAGTATATCTATAATTAGAAACTGACACACTGTGACTTAAGACATTTTTTTTAATGAACTTAAATCAACCCCTAAAAAATTTAGAATAGGAAAAGTAAGGCAAATTCAAACTGACTAATGTGCTACAGTTGGTCTAAACGAAAAGTGTCGTCAGTATCATCGACATTTATTTCAACGAGATGGAGAGCTTTTCAGTTAAAGTAACTTACACACAATTTTGAAACGTGACATCGTCCAGGGGAATGACGTAGTTTGACAGACTTAAATTAATTCTATTTTTTAATTTCCTTTGCAAATTCTTATTATAGAATGATTAGCTTACCTTCTTTTGACGTCCACTTTCTCTTCTGGTCGATATTTTGGCAGGTTTCGGACCGCTCTGTTGGTCTATTGTGGGTGTCGTATATCCACCCTCAAAAGAACTACCCATGGGTGTCGTTGTGTCTGCTTTTCTTTTAACGCCTTTTTTTACCTAAAATACATTTTGACATTGCAATAAATGCTGGCACGATGGTATAAAAAACACTAACTTGGACTTATGGACCAATTAAATAAAAATTTCAAATATTACCTTAGCTGGTTGCGTTTGTGATAGAGCGACGGTAGGAATGGTGGTGACGGGCGGTGCAGCAGCTTGAGTTACATGGAAACTAGATGGTTGTGTTGCTACCTAAAAACAGCTGTTATGGTTAGTATCTTCATTGGATTACCAAAAATAAATTATTATAAAGTGTATATACCAAATATAGTTGCTTGGACAACTTATACATTGTGTTTTCAAAAGTAATTTTAAACAGTATTTATTTTAAATTGACTTCTAATGTGAACCTGTGTCATGCAATCTTCCAATTAATTAGAACTTACAATATGGTCATGTTATATGGCTTGAATAAAAATTATAAATTGAACTTGAATTCAAAGTTATCCATAATACGATGATAGTGGGGATCTCACTTAAGTCTCTGAATTGATGGCGCCATCCAGTGGATATCCTAACTATGCACGATCTGCCCTTTGCATGTGCTTATAGTTTGCTTACATATTATTGTACCCTAAAAATAAGGGTCATCGCACTTATTTCACGTGTGCATACCTGCTGCGGCAAGCCCGTGTGGGTGGCAGGCGGCGTTGCAGGTGCAGCTGGGGGCGCCGGCGCCGGTGCGGCGGGCCCGAACAGAGGGGTGTGCGGCGGCGCGGCGATCGTCTTCACAGCGGGCCGCGCACCCACCACCGGGCCTGTACCAGCCACACCGGTCACCGGACCACCAGGCGTACTCGTACGCTTCTTAGCCGCACCACCACCTTTAGCAGCTTTGGATGGCAATTCAATTTCCTTCTCCTCCTTGTCCATTTGTGCTATCTGTAACAGTAAAATTTTGTTACTAATCTTATTATACATATAAATAAAATTGGAGTGTCTACTTGCAATATTTAAATAGGTTTTTTACTACTTGCATATTTGTATATGGAGCATACATCGAAATATTTATTTTAAAATTTTGTCTGTCTGTCCATCGTCTGTTTGTTCCAGGCAATCTGAAACGGCTGAAACGATTTTGACGGCACTTTTATCGGCAGGTAGCTGATGTTGTTTATAAGGCTACTTTTATTTTAGATAAAACTGTTGATTTTAGTAAAATGTATTGTTGTACCGCGCGATGCGATTTTAATAGCTGACACCCTAAATACACAAAGGCTACGTTTTATTATATCTTGTAACACCATAGTATATGATAAAGTTGTAATATGTATCATTCATTACACATTACAAGCATTAAAATATACCTCCGCAAAATCATGACTGGATTGATGATCGAGAGGACTGTCACCAAAACCAGCGCTGCCTGTCTGGTATGCATACCACAGAAGTCACTACGGACTAGCAGGTAAGCTTGAATTTTTAAGAACAGTGTAAATGAAGATGTTTTAGTAATTTAGGCGACTAAATATAGTCTCCCAGGTATTTGTCTTCTAAAAAAGCTAAATATACCTAATTCATATAGTTCACCCATGTAGTGTAATGATGATTTGATGGTTGAAAAATTGAATATCACACCAAGAGGGAAGCATAAACACTTGTGTGCATATGTCTGCTCGTATTAATCTAGGTGTTTTTATGTATTGTGTGTATGTATTCACCAAAAAAGTACATAATTTTGTTAATCCGTTGTTTAGTATCCACAATAATATATTGAGACTAGATGAAATGGTGCTGTGTGAATGTGGGTACATATTTATAATGTACTACATACCCTGTTTAAGAACAATTTCTCCAGAGTTTGCGCCATTATGACTACATCTTCGCCAGGCTTATTATATACATAACAATTAGTGAACATGGTGTTGAAGTCTTGGATACATTCTTGCGCCGAGTAGTAGTAGTTTGACTCAAGTCGTTTCTTAATGGTACCTAAATCCATAGGTTTTTTTATAATTTTGTGATAGTCCTGCAAATATGATTTAATTAATTAATTTTCTAATACATTTTTAACATTTAAAATAGTAGGTTTATTTAAGAAAAACTTACAGGAAGATTTAATTTTTTGGCATCGACAGGTTGATGAAATGGCCAAGCTAATTTGTGCTTCCAGACAGCTTTCATTACATTTTTCTGAAGAAATTGTAATTGATTCGTCATCCGCCCTTGCCTTCGGGGCACCTCATCTGGAGGCGCGCCATTGACAGGTTCCGCCGTAGGCTATTAATAATAAAATATTACAATTCATACAAGTATTAGGAGTATGAAGAGACGAAAAAAAATTGAGTGCTCTACAAATGTAGAATTTTGCATTCAAGATTTGAATAAATGGTGATTGTTGTAGGATACATTATGTTTAACATATTATACCTACCGTACTTGTCGTAGCAAGAGGATCGACTGCTTGCTGCATTGTGCTGGAGTCAGCAATCTACCTGCCAAAGTGATGCAGCAACTGTAGTAGACACTTCACAATATGATGTATAATATTTACAATTGTGACAAAACTCTCACCTCAATTGTAACAAGAGGTTCATCCAATTTCTGACAAAGAGGCATCAGCTAAACCCTCTGATGACATTAAAATGTTCTATCATAATAAAATTCTTGTGGTGCTAATGCACCCAGATAAATGGCATTGCATTCATACACAAAGTATTTCCTACCTGTAAGAGATAAATGCATTCAAAAACTAAATTCTTGTGGCTTACCAGAGTCTCTTAAAACAGTATTAATATAAAATTAGTTGACCTGTTACAATACAAAGATAGAGAAGTGTCTTAATAGTAATATTGTTTTAAGCGAATAAGGCTGAAACTTGCAGAAAAATTCTAGCTGAAAAAATGCTATGACAGGTGTGAAAAAGGATGTGGTCATGAAGAGCATTATTTTCTATTGAATGTATTAAAAATAATCTAAAAGATTAAGACACATTATACACAAAAGTTATAAACAACAAGAGGCGTAAGTAGGAGTAAGTCTTTCTTTCATCTCTGGCCATTGCGCTTTTCTGCTAGATTTTTTCTACCACATTCAGCCTCATTGTATGAGATGCCGGTAAGCCCCTATTGTGTCATTAGTGGTGTTTAATACTTATTTTACATTTAAATTTAATCTCACCTTGCTAGCAGGGTAGGATTGTGAAGCCACCCTACAGCTTACAAAAATGCTTCACCATATCTGCAAAAAAATAAGTAGGTAAAATTACTAGAGAAAAATATTAAAACAATTTACTTGATAAATTAATGAATATAGTCCTATGGGACACATGGTATATACAAGAACTTATATTTGTGTGCATGCTCAGATGTATAAAAAAATTAATTTGGGCCATGTTGAAGTAATGTTGAAAAAGTAAAAACAATTTAGTCTCATGTAAAATTTAAAATTTAGAAATAAACAATCAATTGCCTCTTGACATTAAAAGATGCATCATACAGCAAATATAATTAAGAAATATCCTATCACCACAGAATTTACTTTATTTACGGGTAGGCTCATGCCCCTCGGTGGGGACGTTTAATGAGCTGATGATGATGATGATGATGACAGAATTTACATTAGAAATTGTAAAAAAATATGTAAATTCTAAAGAAACATGAATGAAATAACTGTGTTATTTATAAAACACCCCTTTGCACATGAATATTGACAGCAATCAATTATTATTGATTGCGACTAAAAAAGGACAATTTTAAACTTAATTACTAGCTTACTAAACTATGGAAAGGTTAAGCAGAATGTATTTATTTAACTAGTAAACAAATAGAATATGCCTGCATTTAATGTCATACAAACATAAATAATAAAAAAATAGTGTACACAACTCGATGCAATTAAAATCTATTGCAGCAGACAGTTGAATATAAATACAAAACAACTAAACAAAGATAAAAAAAATAATAACTGTAACTAATACAAGCAATAAACTAAACTAAACATGGAATTGGGGCTAGTTTGGTGGGAGTTGAATTCATATCGCTTTTTATAAAATTATATAAAAAAATGTCAACTTCTCAGCAGTTTAGCCAGGACTTAAGCAACACACACATTTTGTTTTTTCCTGCTAGAGATTATAGCAGAAAATGTGAATTGAATTGTAAGTGTTTCATCATTATTTCAAAATAAGTATTTGATGCAATAGTATTCTGTATGAGGCTGAAAGTGACCACATTTCTATCAGATAATCAAAATGGCCATGGACATAAAAAAGACACAATTTTATCAATTTCTTAGGCCGCCACAAAGACCCAAAAACCTAATTAATTCCCAAGTCTTGTTGAACACCATAGTTGAATAAGTTAATTTAAAGATGGAAATTAAGAAGTTATGTGTACATATTTTTAAAGAACAAAAACAGAATTCTGTTTTACAAAATTTTGAATCATTGTCATTAACTCCATGGCTGATCTTCATTTCCAAGAGACATCGCAATATGCAATATATTCTAATGATCTTGATTTGTCACTTTTGAGTATCAGTTATATCTCACCCATGTGTTGTATAAATCAAATGTTTGTAAACACACTTTTATGAAATAAGGATTTGATTTGCAGACTTACATGATTTAAACTGCGAATTTCACATAATGAAACTGAAGTTCTTTTATATAGAAGCATATAACAGGTAACAAATTACAATCTTTATCAATACTCAATAAATTATATATAAAATACATAATAAGAAAAATATGGGTTATCTCTAAAATAAAAAAAATACATTGGTATTGGAATTTGGCCAGGGTATTGTTTTAATGATACTAGGTAATCTTTTGGAATGATGATCAAGAGAACATATTACTACACCTCATATTAATTAAGTTTAATTAATAAATTATTAGCACTTAAAATTTATTACACCCAAAACCAAATAAAGTTCATGTTGTTATTTCAAAGAGATTTAAGCATGCTTGTGTAGTATAAAAGCCTATATTTATATATATATCAATGCGCAATATTTGTTGGATATAAACTAAAGATAATACTTAAACATATCCCTACAAGGATTTTATTTATATGTATTGGTCGACTACTTGAACATAATACTGGAGGGTCTAGAACGTTCTTCAGAAGCTACAAATTGATGTTCTTTGGACATCACAATTACAGCAAAGTATAGGAAATATTAAGGAAAAAATAATGAATAAAACTCACTCTCATTTCAAAACAGAAAATTAGATATATTTCTTTATATAATTACGTAGTTTACAAAATTAGAATTACCGTAAGAAAGTTGAACTACAAACAATGATATTATTACAATACAGTAACATTTTATTGATTGAAGAGTATGTCATATACACAAGATTTGCAAAAGAATTATTAACAAATGAAATTTTTAACCCAAACATATGAAACTATCGTGAGAAGAAGGTAAAGAAATGGGTGAAAATTACGTCTAAAGAGGCCAAGAACAAAATGTTGTAATTTTACTAATACATCGCAACATGCACACAATCCTTATACATACAATTATGCCTAGTATATTGGGCCACTAAATTAACATATAAAAATTAGACTATGCTACATATAAAGCTAAAAATTATCAAAAATAGACTTACGAAGAGATATTAACGCCAATATGGCGGACGAACTAAAAATACGACGTTGATGAAGTTGGAGTACCTTCTTCAAAAGCAAATTCTATTGATTCGCTTAGATACAAAAGCACATCACAAATAATCTAAGTCCATAATTGATTAACGTACCTACAAATTCATTGTTCAAAAACTAAAATATCACTGTCTTTTTAAACAATAAAGAACAGCACAACACGGAATACAAAGACGCAGCCGAACATAGACATGGCGGCCAAGCATCTAGCAAAGAGGTGAGCGTCTATATTAAAAAAATACACTTATTTAACGCTGGAAAGAAAAATATTACAAAATCTGCGTAGGAAAATGGGAAAAACACATTTATTTCGTATTTTCATTCACAGATGACATAGGTATTCATAATAATTTTTGGATGTAGTTCAATACGAGCCAATAACTCGAAATTGGAAACTAGACAGTGTTGCCACCTTAGTTTTAGGAATGGAGCATTTTGTGCAGTCAAAAACAGCTAAATAGGACGATATGGAGCTTCAAAAGATTTTCTATATTAAAAATACTGAAACAAGCTTGTCATGAAGCCGTTTTTTGGGCGTCAAATAAAAACGTCATGACCTATGAAATAACAAAAAAGTACTTGATAACATGGTGAAAACTTTGGTAAGATTGCCCTTTTCAGGCTAAATCATTAAAAAAAACCTTTTTTAAGTATGTTGTTAATTTATATTTACCTTAAACTGGCGCAGTAGCATATATTCAACAGACAATAGATTTTCTATTGTCTGTTGTATTTATTGTGTCTGGAATAAAATTAGTAAATAAATGGCGGTAAATTAGTTATGGATTCAAATATTACCTACCTACTTTCATACATTATGTTTCTGTTAAGTTGATGTATGATTGAATATTGGTATTTAAATATTTTACTTTTACTCAGGTTGCTCCGGCAAAAGCTAAAATCACTAATACACTCTTGAGTGTAAGTTATACTGAGCTATTGCCCTTTTGCACTACTGCAAAATGTATGTGTGCTTTGCAGTTTAATCATAACATATTAATAATGTTTTGTGTTTAACAATGATGTTGTGTATTGGTTTTTAACTTTTTTAATGTATTTACTAAGCATGTATGCCATTTAGTGCAATCAAATGATTTATCTACCTATTATTATAGTATGGCTCTTCTAAACGTGCCCATAATTTACTTAATGTTTGTTGTTTCTTTGCATAAATGGAACCCATTAAAGATGAATTTGATCGGATGCCGCTTTCTTATTTTTTGTGTTACTTGTTTCTTTTATCCGGCCCATTAGCAATTAAATTACGAAAATAATAGTATTTTTATTTATTATAGATAGGTAATTTCGATGATGTCGTAATTATTGATAAAAGTTGTCTTTCATAATAAATTGGACTGTTCAAAAGAAAAAAATCCAATAAATACGGCAAAAAATATTTATATGGCAACTCTGAAAAGTACCTATTATGGCGGCAAGTCTTAGATTACGTTGATTTATTAATCCGCTTGCAAGAACGGTTTCAACGTTGATAAAATATTTCAAATCGAACTTTTTCACAACAACTGGTATCATGAACAATCGATATAACGCTTTGATGGAGCTTAAAACTCACCGAAATCTATTACGACAACCCAATTCATAGAATTGGCAAACGAATATGGCCGAGCTGTCAAATTTAGTTCCGAAAATTGCCGCGGGACTCCTTTCGTGAAACAGACTCTAGAAAAAAATTAAACAATAAAAAAAACTACAACGTATGTTACACGAAAGAAGTCCCGCAGCCGTTGCGCCACTGTCCAGGCAGTCGCAACTCCATACAAAAATAAATTACTATGAAACGGAGCAGAATTTTAATGGTGGCTATAGCCATCTCACTCACTTCCTCTGCCTCACTCTTTCTTCATTTGACAATTGATTGTTTCGCGGTTAGTTTTGGTTAGTTTCAGTTAGTTTGAGCGTTATTATCAATTTTGTTGTCAATGATTACTCTTTGTATTCTGTTGAAAGTGATATTTACGAGTTTTCTTCATCGCATAAGTTTTTCGGTTAGGATAGAAGTAAAACGTTGTTAGGACTTTAAGTTATCATTTCAGGACTTGGAAATAAGGATTTAAAGTAAGAATGAAGTATCGGCGATGTGAAATTTGTGGCTGAAGATCTGGAAGAAAAGATGGAGTCAAACGCCACTTTATGGCTAAATTTCTTGTTGATGAAGTCAGGTAGGATGTTATTTAAAGATGTATCTTAAAACTATACAAACATAATATAATATTATTGTGATAATTACGAAATAGCCGGTTCATCACTATAGTGCGGAATATTTCATTTTATCGATATCGATATTTTTCAGATGTAAGTTATTGGTCAAAATGTTAGGTATGTTGCTGTTTCGGCTATCTAAATTATTAATAAGAAAATGCAAAAAAGAAAATGTGGCGATTAGTGAAATCGAGCAGATAAATTCAGATAGCAATAAAAAGTCTCAACTAATGAGTATAGCAAAGTAATAAATCGCAAGTATTCAGTGAACTTGCTTCTTCTAGGAGAGTCATCTCCGTCGTTTGATGTTTCTGTATACTCTGACCAAGACTATAGTAGATAGTAGTTTAAGTCAATTGTTGTTTGATACCACGGAGGCAGTTTAAATTTTAAAGTAATAAGTTTGAAACAATTATTCAAAACTTTTAATATTACGTGTTTTTCTTTCAGCCTGGTAGCATCCATGACAAATGACGTCTATTTTTCATTCTGTAGTCTACGAAATAGAAATAGAAAGAAATCAAAATTATGAAAAACTAAACAAAATCGGGTTTTAGATGTGCCCTCGAACCATGTAATTTGTGTGAATACCAGTCTACGTACAAAAATATTTATGACTGTTTAAATAAACAATAAAATTATGGTCTTGACTTATTTACTGTTACTCATCATACAATTTCGTTTTAATGTAGAAGTATCGAATAATATATATTTACTTCTACCATTAAAACGAAATGGAGATTCTGAAAATATTTTTAAATAGTATATAATATATATATATATATTCGTTACGAATATCGATATCTATATATTCTATGTAGGATGTACTGCAAACACTATTTGTTATTTCTCATGTTGGTACGATTGACAGCATACTTTCGTTAAGTTGGTGCAAGATCTCTGCTCCGTTTTGACATTTGTGTAGAATTTTTTTCTATGGAAGTCCCGCCTCTTACTTACATACTCTTTGCACTGTCGCCAGACGGAATGATACCAGAGTGCCTAGTACGAGTTACATAAAACTAAACGAGTTACTTTTCGTTCGCGTTAATCGAGTAAACGCCAAACGCATAGTTAATCGAGCATGTCTGAGTACGAGTTCTTACGCACGATTTGCGTTTACTCACTTCGTTAGGTGTATATGGAATAGTAAGCATAAAGGTGTTTGAAAAGTTAGGAGCCTCTCACGGAATTGTTAAATAGTGATAATTAAACTGTATTCATATCTATCTATCTATACTAATAATGTTATGTGTTCAAAAATATTTATGTGTCTTTTAAATAAGCATTTATGTCTTTAAGTGTAATTAAACGATTTATCTAGCTTATAAACGATTTACGATTTATCTTTATTTATTCTTCAGAAAGATATATTTTATCGGATGCCCCTTTTTTACTTTTTGTGTTGCTTGTATGTTTTTACCGGCCCTTTTGCAATGAAATTACGAATATAACAGTAGTTTTATTTATTAAATATAGCTAACTTCGATGACGTCATAATAATGATTAAATCTAGGAACCATAAATACATGGAAGGATGACTAAAATAACAACTGCACTGCATATCTTCATTCCTTTTTTCCTTAAGGTATTTAATAGTGGGTAAGAAAGAGACATGTGTTACGAGTCGTTGCATTATCTGGTACGTTGTCACAACTTGATGAATTTGCTAGTGTTGGGAATGAGTTATTATATTTTATCGATAGTTATGGTATCTGAAAATACTGATAATGTGCTCAAGCGTAGGTACTAAATATTTGGCTTTCGATATGGAAGTCGTGGGTTCAATTCTCACGGGTATTACTATTATGTAAGCTTCGATGCCGTCCTTTTCGAGGTTGTGCAAGAATGTTTCCTTAGACCAAACTTATTCAACTTGGCCAAAACAACTTCGTGAGAGAAGCTAGGACGTATCAGTTGGGCTGGGCGGCATTTTCCAAAGTTACGTCAGGTCTTCACGTCGACGATTCCGTAATGCTTAAAAACAAAAGTCTGAGCAATGCGTCATACACGTACCAACATACGTATCACTTTCCATCAGGTGAGTCTCTAGCTCGTTTGCTCCCTAAAACAAAAAAAAACACAGGTGAGACATTGACACTGACTACGAAACTGGCTCACTAGTTATGTCACTCAACGATCAATGGAGGGGCTATGCTCGGGGTTTCACAAAATCAGATATACTAGGTGGAGACTCGATACTGAGTCATCTAGGTAGGTGCTACCACAGTGCTAGATTGTCCCGTTAAATAAGAGTGCTATGCACTTTTGTGTTTCGGGATGTAGGCACTGTAGCTAGTAAAATTACCGGCTATAAGTGATCTAGCATCATCACATTACACACCTCAAAGATAACTGTATATCTCTAGTATTTTATGGATCGTATTATACATCCATGTATATTATATACACCTTCCTCTTCAATCACCCTATCTACTAAAAAAATGGTCAAGTGCGAGTCGAACTCGCCCATCAACGGTTCCGCGGCAGCAAGTAACAAACTCAAATATTTTTATTTAATTAAGCGCCAACTACAGCTTTATCACTGCATAGTATAAAGCAGTCGCTTTTTTGTCCCTATATCCCTATGTGCATTTAAATATTTGAAAATACGCAACGGATTTTGATGCGGTTTTTTAATAAATGGAGTGATTCAAGAGGAAGGTTCTTATGTATAATAAGATCTATCAAATAGTGGAGATATACAGTTATCTTTGAGATTTCCAATGTGATATCGTAAATAATTTCATTTTTTCCGTTTACATTGCAAACGCAGGTTGAACCCTACAAGATTTGTCAAATAATGTACCAAGTATTGTACACATTGAAAATGTCTACAGCATACGATTTCAATGAATATTTTTTTAGATAATAGTTCAAAAAATTGAGGTACGTAGCGTTTGCGTTGGTACCAGCTGACCGGGCAGGTGGGAGCGCATCTATATAATATTCAATATTACCATTGCACCCGTGCGAAGCATGGGCAGGTCGCTAGTCATTAAAATGAGAAAGAAAGTGGTTCACAGTTTATGACGTAAAAAGAACGTGTCAATATATTTTCTATGATATTATTGATATTTGACGTCATTGCTTACTATTATAAATTGACCTAATATTTATTGGTTTCAGTTTATTTAAAAATACAATATTGCAAATAAACAACAGTGATAAATGAAACGACATATAAAATAAGGTGCGCTTTTATAAAATAAGGTTAATATTTTATTGCGGATGGTGGAGAATACCGAATTGAATCAGCTTCGGACAAATTGAATGATGGTACAGCATCAAATTTTAATCTCCTTTTAGAAGAAAATTTATTGTGCAAATAATTGTCGGGGCAGAAGTCCTTAGAATAGATCCTGCTGTGGGTCTTCCAGTTCCAGTCGGGTCTCCCGACGCGTCTCATCCACTCTTGTTTCATCTTTTCATCCTTTGGGAAACTGTAATATTATAATAAACCTTAATATATCTGCTGTTGCTTCACCGGACAGCCTAACTAAAATATCGACATGTAAAAGCCACATCACTAGTTGAATGTTTAACTAGAAAAAGTAGACAAATACTGTTTTGGCTTTTATTTGAAAAGTACGACTATATGTAAGAAACATTTATATTATAGTTTACACACATTTCCTGATTTATTTAATATAAATTTAACCAAAAACTCACGAATGAAAGTGAATCTTTTCACCACTGCTTTCTTTCCTTCCCGAATGTGAATAACACCCGTCAATTACACAAGACATGTTTTTATGACCTAAAACACTTCATAAGGAACGAGCACACTTAAAGATAAATCACTATCTGAGCGTAAATTATACAGAAAATAGTTTTCTTTTAATCAGGAGCCTCCAAACCACTGACAGTGCTATAATCCGGCCATGTGAGCAAGGTGTCAAACTGTTTTTAACAATCTTTAAGAATGCATGTCAAAATGTGATTTTTAATTTAGTAGTATGCTAAATAAGTCCAATGACATAACATTGTATTGAGTCCACTGACAGATGTGACGACCTGCTAATTATGAGAACAATGTTCAGTTTGCTGTCTCATTTTCGCCAACGCAAAATCGTGTAAGCAGTGAGAGTATCAGGTATACGTTTTTAATAGCTATTTTAGCCCGGATTCTATGCTTAAGTTAAATTACTATGGATTAAATGTTGTCTCATATCATGTTAGACAGTTGACAGTGAAATAATGATATACTGATTTTAAGTTTTTGACTTATGCAACACTCATCAACACTGGCTTTGTCAACTGGTGTCAATGTCAATGAGACATTTCAGACAGTCAGTCTGACCGAGTCTGACAGTCGTCTGACTTCTGTCTGTCAACTGTACTAATCAATCACAGAACGTGTACAAATATTTAAACAAAGTTTAACGTGAATTTAATGAATGTAAGTTTTATTTTATTGTTTTGGATAATGGCATAACTATTGTTACTAAAAATATAATTCTTTTTGAAATTACGTGGGCATTTGAAATTAATATTAAAAAGTCCCTGATCAACGCCTGTTACCATCTTCATAGAGCAATTGGTAAGTACTAACCTTAATCATTACATAAACAACGATATTTTGTTCTATGTCTTGTTGTATTCCATAACTATTCAAAATATATGTGTTAAAATTACTTCGTTTTTAAAATATCCTTTTTGTAATATTAGAATGTTGTCGTTTTATTATTTAATCAAGAGATCACATAAATAATTAATATTATATTAAATTGACTTATTGTGTATGTGTTGAACTAAGAGCCCCTAAGAGCGTCGGTGGCTCAATGGTGTGGACTGTCGCCCTCCTACCGGGAAGGCTGAGGTTCGAATCCCGCCACGTACCAATGTGTTTTCGAATTTTCGAAATTATATGTACGTTATCCGACGCTCTTACGGTAAAGGAAAACATTGTGGGGAAACCTTCATGTACGCCTGCGAAGAGATTCAAAGGTTGTGTGTGAAGTTGTCCAATCCGCACTGGGCCCGTGTGGATGACTAAGCCCTAAGCACCCTATACGGGTAGGCTTGTGCCCCTCGGTGGGGACGTTTAATGAGCTGATGATGATGATTAATTGGTGATTAGCAATGTGAGATAGACCCATAAAATATTTGATATCAAGTCTTTCATTTGCAAGAAAACTAATTTATTATTCATTGGTTGGTATTTTGTATTAATTATTTTTAGTTTTTAGTTGGTAAAAACTAAAAATTATTAATGGTTGGTTGGCTTACTTAAATGATAACTAAGGTTATTTTATAATTTTATTTGTCTCGACAGTACACCTTTTCACATCATCCATAGATCAATAGAAGACCAACCAACTAACAGACTAGCTGTTTATTTGTCTGTCTTTCACGGATAAACAAAGCAACAAAATTACATATTTTTTCGGTAGAGATAATTTTATTGAAGGGATGGAAAGTGACATAGGTTACTATTGTCTCTTTCTAACATTTTCCTAAAATGGAGGAGGAGTTTGAATGGAGATTGTTGCAATTTGCAAGGCGGTAAGCTAAAAATTGATATGAGTTGTGTCCAGTTTCTAAGTGACTTAAAAAATGTTATGTCCAGTTTTTAACAGAATTCAATGAAGGAGGTTACTCAATTCAACTGTATATATGCTTTAGCAGATATCTTTGTCGTTTATGAACCGATTTGGATGATTCTTTATTTGTTAGAAAGACAATAGTCCAGAGGTAGACCCATATTAAGGTTGTCAGGGTTCTGATGGTGAAGACCAGAAAAATTGAGGGTGACTTTTATATATGTTTGTTCCTGGATATCTCCATCGTTTATAAACTGATTTTGATGACCTTTTTTCTTAAAGAAGATACTTCGAGGTTAAAAAATAGCCAGGGTTTTATGAAGACCAGAGAAATCAACTCTTAAAAATCGACTCAAAGAAACTACTACCTCATTGCAGTATATTTATTCCAGTGATTATTTCTACTATGAATCACTCAAAATTGAAAAAAAAAATAACAAGAAAAATACCACCATCAATTTACAGAGCTAAAAAAAATTATATATATTTGTTTGTCTCTGCCAAACAAACCACTTACCTATATTATAAAGCTGAAGAATTTGTTTGACACCAAAGCAGTGTTTCCACATTTAGGGGAAGTTCCCCTTTTGAGAGGAAATTAGGGTTCAGAGGGGAAGAAAAAGGGGAAAGATATGAAAAGGGGAAATTTCGGGAAATCATCGGAAAAATGTACCCTATAGTATTGCAGAAATTTTCGGAACTATTTTTTGACCATCGCGTACTAACGTGTAACCGTATTCAAGAAACAGAGCAGGTGGCGTATACTTACCCTTATTTCTATTCCGTTTAGGGCCATAAATACTATTCTTGGCTAAAATGTGTATGCTGATTGCGTAAACTGTCTTGGAATTAGAGTTGAGTATATTGAACATTTATAACAACTATATTTTATTCATGCTAAGTTTTTTTTAGAGCGGGCCTCTGGTGATACTAAAGTATCCCTCCCCCCCTCTCCCAACAGGGCTATTACTAATGCCAAAATTAAAAACTAAAGCAGGAAAAGAAACTGAGGGGATAAAAGTCTCGGGAAGGGGAAATCAGAATTGAGACGTGGGGAAAGGAAATTATTAAAGTGGAAACACTGCATCAACGTCAAAATTATGAAAGAATTATTTAACCATGTCGATCTGGCTAAAAAAATATATTTTACTTTTTAGTTTGAAGTCACTATTTATTGAAAAAAATATTTTTTGGTAATCTGTGCGCAACCTCATTCCAAGAAGGGATGAAATTTTATGATTATTGATGCCAAGTCCATACCATTCCTGGGGTTTAAAAGCATCCTCGGGTTAAGTTTCAGGGACATGACATCACCCTGTCTTATGCTCCTTTGCAATGGAATTGATTTTATGCACATTTCCTGTACTTGGACTGACATAGTGGCATTGTTATACAAACTCTTCAGCACTTCGATACACTGCCCATCTTTCCTTTGCATATAAATGGCAGATAAAACTCCTCGGTGTTCGGTATAATCTGCCGCAGTATGTGAATGTTGTCAGTGGTACTATAAATAAAATTAGTTTATTTTTAGTTTTATTGTATTTTTTTACTATATATATATATTCGTTTACTATAACCTCTTCGGAAACACAAATGGTCTAGAGGCTGAAAATCATCAAACCTGCAAGTGAAACGATTCATTACTACCCTTCAAAACAGTTTCTCAATATGGCTTACAAGCGAGCAGGGTAAGGTAAGGTGTAATTTTTAAGCATAGCTATAGCTATAAAGCTAACGCCCTTATTAAAGAAAAGTACCACTACGCTTCTCTTCCACGATATCGGCGTTATACCCTCGAGCAAGACCGAGTTGATCTGAAATACCTTAAGCACTGGTGTTTCACCGACTGTCAGAAGCTCAGATGTAATGCGATCCTCGCCTAGCGCCTTGTTATTAAGTTGTTTGAGGTCCGACTTCCGAGATATCTTCGCTGAAGTGTCGGGTGAATTTAGGTCTCGGACCCCTGGCCAAGTTGCCAATAACTGGTATGGCAACGGAGCATACAAATGTCCGTAAAATCGTTCGATTTCCAATAGCAGCTCTGACATGGACGACACTATACGACCGTCTTCGGCTTTTATCTTTGTTGGCTGCCTTTGTCCAATAGACAGGTATTTTGGACCTCCATTCCGCTCAATTGCTTCTTCGGTGCGTGGACTTTCATCAATTACGATCATTCTATGTAGCTTGATTTAAATATTCAATGCGCGTCTGACTATTCGGTGATCACTACCAGTTTCCAACCTGTGAATCACTGAGATATTTAATATCTGCTTCTTAGTTTTTTTTATGTTACAAAGTGTACCGAACGGTCAGGATGCTCACCTGATGGTAAGTGATAGACAGAAGCAGTTTCGAAGAAAACTAATAATAGTAACACAGATTAAATAATCCATACTAATATTATAAATGTGAAAGTATCTCTGTCTGTCTGTTACGCTTTCACGCCTAAACGGCTGAACGGATTTTATTGAAACTTGGTATGTTGATAGAAGGTAACCTAGAATAGGTTTAAGGCTACTTTTTGTCCCGTTTTCATCCCCCACTTCCCTAAAATGGGGGTTGGAAGTTTGTATGGAACATTCCGTAATTTTTGTAGTACGACGCTGAAATTTGGTATGCGGACTATTTGTCAGACGCGAAAAAATATAGCATATTTTTTTTTTCAAAAATTCACCCCCAATCCCTTCAAATAGGGGAGGATGTATCATATCCGATTTTTCGCAGTTTTAAGGTAGATTTATTGAAATTTGGTATTGATAGAAGGTAACCAGAATAGGTTTAGGCTACTTTTGTCCGTTTCACCCCCCACTTCCCTAAAATGGGGGTTGGAAGTTTGTATGGAACATTCCGCAATTTTTGTAGTACGACGCTGAAATTTGGTATGCGGACTATTTGTCAGAAATGAAAAAATGTCATAATTTTTTTTCAAAATCCACCCCCAAACCCTTCAAATAGGGGAGGAAGTATCATATCCGATTTTTTGCAGTTTTAAGGTAGATTTATTTGAAACTTAGTATGTTAATAGAAGGTAACCTAGAATAGGTTTTAGGCTACTTTTTGTCCCGTTTTCACCCCCCACTTCCCTAAAATGGGGGTTGGAAGTTTGTATGGAACATTCCGCAAATTTTGTAGTACAACGCTGAAATTTGGACCAAATCGGTGTGCCAGCTAGGCGGCATCACCGTTGAAGCTCCCCGCAAGAGCGGTCAACCTGGGCAGTGTCACAACTGCCAACTTTACGGGCATTCGGCCCGCAACTGTTTCCCCGCCCTAGGTGCGTCAAGTGCTAGAGGATCACGGCACCGCCGACTGCAATCGACCAAAGACCGCACACAGTGCACAGACCCCCGGGCTGCGTGCTGTGGCGAGACGGGCCACCCGCCAACTACCGCGGGTGCCGAAGGCCCAAACTCACCGAAAGGTCGCCCCCGTAGCGGCCGTCCTTCCTCGGCCCGCGCCCCCCGCCTAAGGGACGCTCACTTCCCGCCGCTCGCTACGCGTCGGTGGACAGGCTCACTCCCAAGTGGTCGCAGGTCGTCCGGGGTCCAACCCGGGCGGCCGCTCCGACCGCGAGCCCCCCCCAGCACCCAAGCGTGCGACTCCTCCCCCCGCACCTAAGAGTGCGCCCCCTCCTGCACCTAAGCGTGCGCCCCCTACCCTCAACGGGGGAAAGGGTTCTAAGGATTTACTAGCGGATTACGAGCTAGTAAATCGCTTCTTTGACACCATCGATTTCGATGAGGTGTCCCGCATCGCCGACCTCCTGCGGCATGCGGAAGGCGACGCCAACGCCATGACTAAGGCTGCCTTTGAGGGCTTGGGCCTTAGGCAGGCGTTGGTAAATTTCAAGGTAAATTCACCATGAATTTACACCAGAATGCATGCAGAGTCAAACCAAGATCCCTCAAAGTAGGATATTTCAACGCCAATGGGCTAACGTCGCAGCGGATGGAAGTATCCTCCTTCCTCCGCGATTACCAACTAGACGTATTCCTGGTTCAAGAGACCTTTTTGAAACCCGCCGCGCGGGATCCTAAAATTGCAAACTACAATCTAGTGCGCAATGATAGGACATCTTCTGCCTTAGGAGGCACCCTTATCTACTACAAAAGGTCGCTCCATTGTGTACCTATGGACCCACCCAAACTAAAGCATTTAGAAGTGTCCGTATGCTAGTTAGCGATGACCGGCATCAGCCGGTTATTATAGTTTCCGCATATTTATCCCCGTCCCGGCCTCGTGCGCTACTACGTAGCGATTTAGAGGCCATCATGAAGTTAGGTCATCATATCATGGCCGGCGACTTGAACGCCAAGAACGCCATGTGGAACTGTCTCACCACAAACCCTAGGGGTAGGTTATTAGAGTCGCTATCGAGCACTCTAAATTTCGATATTATCGCTCCCATGTGCCCCACCCATTATCCGGGCAATATCGCCCATAGGCCAGACATATTAGATGTAGCGCTTTTAAAGAACATAAACCTACGTTTATGTTCTATAGAAGTTTTACATGAGTTAGTGTCCGACCACAGACCCGTGGTCATCGAGCTATCCCCGAGGATAGGCTCCCCCCACTCCCAGTCCCACCAATCGACTGAGCCCACAGTCACTAAAGTAGACTGGATTAGACTCGAGAATAGCCTCAAGTCTATCCCCAGCGAGCTTGCAGATGCCACCCCGGACGACTCGTCGTCCATCCCCGATACCCTCCGCGCTATCGATTCCCTCACGGAGCGCGTACAGAGCGTCGTTAAGGACTGCTCACGACAGGAGCCGGCGAAGGCGCACCTTCGCTGGGACCTGCCGCCTGATGTACGCGCCCTGTTGACGGAAAAGAACGCGGCCACCCGCGCGTACGATGCATATCCCACAGAGTCGAACCGGGTTCGGTTGCGCGCTTTACAGAGGGACGTAAAGCGACGCATCGACGAATTACGGCACGAACGCTGGGGCGATATGCTATCTAGCTTAGAGCCCAGTCATTTAGCATTCTGGCAATTAGCCAGAAAACTGAAGTCCGATACGGCAGCGAGCACGCCCCCCCTGAATCGTCCGAACCAAACGCCCGCGTTTGATGATGACGAAAAGGCGGAGTGTCTCGCCGCTAGTCTCGAACAACAGTGTTCGCCGAGCACTCTGCCCGTAGACCCGGACCACCTTCTCGAAGTTGAATCCGAGGTCGAGCGTAGAGCTTCGCTCCCCCCCACGGCCCCCCCTGAGGGAGGTCACGGTGGATGAGGTCGCGACTATCGTCAAAAACCTCCACCCACGCAAAGCCCCCGGCCCCGACGGCATTACCAACAAAGTGTTGAAACACTTTCCGTTAGCACTGTTAACCTTTCTCACCGCCGTATTCAACTCGGCGTTGAAAAAAGGTATATTCCCACAGTCGTGGAAAGAAGCCACAGTCATCGGCATTCCCAAACCGGGCAAACCAAAGTGCGAACCGTCCAGCTATCGTCCGATAAGTTTACTAAATGTTATTGGTAAAATTTACGAACGTATAGTATTGACCCGCCTGCGCGAGTACGTCGACTCAGCAGGCCTCCTTCCCGACGAGCAGTTTGGGTTCCGAACCAAACACTCGTGTGTACATCAAGTACATCGCATAGTGGAGCATATCTCTTCCCGATTCAACATGACGTATCCCCAAAACGGGAGCATTATTTTTCGATGTCGCAAAAGCGTTCGACAAAGTCTGGCACGAGGGTTTGATATACAAGTTATACAAACTAAACGTGCCCGACCGTCTAGTACGCATAGTGCGCGAATTTCTAGCGAATCGCACGTTCCGATATCGCATGGAGGGCACTCTATCCCCTCCCCACCCCCTGCGGGCAGGCGTTCCGCAGGGCTCGGTGTTATCCCCACTCCTTTTCACGCTATACACTAGCGACCTCCCGGAGTTTCGTCCCTCTCCGCTCAGGACCAGTCTTGGATTAACCCTTAAGCAAATTAAGCACTAGCTTAGGGCCCCACGTCCAGGGGGGCCCCCGACGAAGCACAAAAAAAATGAACAGAAGGTTTACTGGAAATCATCATCAGTGAATGCCCGAAAAAGCCGCAAGGCGCATTTTTTTTTGTAAATCTATACTAATATATAAAGCTGAAGAGTTTGTTTGTTTGTTTGAACGCGCTAATCTCAGGAACTACTGGTTCGATTTGAAAAATTCTTTCAGTGTTAGATAGCTTATTTATCGAGGAAGGCTATAGGCTATATATCATCACGCTATGAGTAATAGAAGCGGGGGTAATTTTCTTACTTGGAGATTCCACTGCGTACGCTGCATAAACGGTTAAAGTTTCGCAAAAGTCATGTATGAGAGTATTGTTACCCTTTTAAAGGTCTACAAAAAAGTCCGCGACGGCATATGTCTATCTTTTAAGACTAGCTCCATATAACATATTTTTTGCTAAATTTTTTTTATAAAATAATATATCATTTTGCGAAGCTATTTTCATAAATATGATATCAATCCTTATCCAAATAAATACTTTATTTATCACAAGTATTTCATTTGAAACAAAATTGCCCTTTACATCATTCAATTGAAATGAATATCTTATGAGATATCGCAGTTTTAACTCACCTATATAAACGAAGTAGCGGGTAAAAGAGAACGTTAGGCCAAACAACACATCACATTGCCTTAAAATAACTAAATTAAATCAAAATAAGCTACTAATTACCCGGTTTCAAAGGAAATAATAAATAAACGTTAATTACGATAATTAGTAAAATAAGGCACTAGGAGTGTGAGATTTCAAATCGATTTTTTTACATAAATAACACAAAAGTCATAAAATTAATAGCGTGTCTTGCCTCCACGGGCTCTTAGGAGAGCTTGGATACGATTTTCCATACTCAGAATAAGGCCATCGATCATTGGTTGAGGCAAATTGTTCCACTCTTCCACTAATGCCTGTTTGAGTTCTTCAACATTCCTGGGAGCTGAATTTCGCTGTCGAAATCTCTTCCCAGGCATGTTCTATAGGGTTCATGAACCATTCCTGTGATCTCGCTGGCCAGTTCATTTGACTAATGCCAACCTCATTCAGGTAGGTACTCACGATACGATCAGTATGGGGGCGCGCGTTATCGTGCATGAAAACGAAATGTGGGCCTATAAATGGGGCAAAAGGCATGACATATGGTTCTAAGATCTCTGTTACGTATCGCTGTGCAGTAGACATCCGTTTTCAATAAGCACTAAGTCTGTGCAAGCTCCTAAACATATGCCACCCCATACCATTACTGATCCTCCACCAAATGTCACTGTTTCCGTAAAGTTTGTTTGGTTATATCGTTCTCCACGATATCTCCACATCCTCTCCCGTCCATCCACGAAATTACCACTGAAACGGCTCTCATCTGTGAATAATACGCGACTCCACTCATTTATCCAATCTCGGTGCGCACGGGCGAACGCTAACTTTGCCACACGATGAGCTGCCTCGAATTTAGGTGCTTTTGCTGGCACTAGGGTTTCTCTTCGAGAATTCTCGAACCGAGAATTCCGGGAAATTTTGCCTTACTCGAGACGAGAAAAAAGTGGTCGAGAAATCGAGAAATTCAGTCAAAAATGTAAAAACTTGATAACGCGCTTGCGCTCCCGCGCGGCTTTGCCACGCGTCGTCCGAAATTAAATGAAATAATTGTCCTATTAGAAGAGGGCACCGAAATTTGATATTTCACACGGTCGTTGTAATTATTGAGATTTGAGTTCCTCTCAGGAAGAAAAACGTTTCTAATACGTTATATTAGAGTACATAATAGAAAATGAACGGGTTTTCTCCTTGTCTGTAAACTTTGTGACAAAAATACCATCGTATTTTTAAAGGCTTATTTTCTTAAAAATAACGAGACATAGTGGGTTAGCTTTTGAAGCAGTTTCCGCTTTAAATTGTGATTGTAATTGGTCTTAAGATTTTTAATTATTTATTAGATTTTGATGTTTACTTACGTAAAGAAAAGACTGTCCATTTATTACAAATATTGAAAAGTTGATACAAAGACTAAACTAAGGAACATGTACCTTACTGTTGCCTACTCGTAATTATTAAGCTAGTATGATTATTATTTTTTATAAGTAATTAAACTGTCGTTTTATGCTACGTAATTGAAAAGTTTGTAGTACAGACTGAGACTAAAATAAATTATTTAGTATGTAAGGTACTAAGTTTCATTGTGGTGACATGATGACATTGTTTTCAGAAGATATTTTATTTGTTTTTTTCAAAGAAAAAGACTATTTAGTATAATTGTTTGTAGAAACTGAGAAATAATGATAAGAAGATCTCGCTAGAGTTTATTCCGCTTAATTAAAGTTTTCTATAGTTAAGTTAAACTGACATGAAACTAAAAATAAACGTTGGTCATTGATAAATGTTGAGTATTGCATAAAAAGTATAGTTTTATTGTTAAATCACACATATTTTTGAGAATTTTCATATTTCTCGACAACCCGAGAATTCCCGGGAAATAGTGGTCGAGAATTCTCGTGCTCCGAGAAATAAATAAGGTCGAGAAATGAGAAACCCTAGCTGGCACATAAGATCTTAAGCCAATTTCATTAAGACGCCGCCTAACTGTTCGTTCACTAACATTAACGTTGCCGACCTCAGCCAGTTGATTTCGGGTCTGAACCGCGGTCTGTCGACGATTCCTCAAAGTTTGTAAGGTGATGAAACGGTCATCAACGGCGCTTGTAGCCTGATTTCTGCCTTGTCCTCGCCTGCGCACGTAAGATCCTGTGTCCCTGTGGCGTTGAACAACGCGATGAACCACCGAAGTCGATACACGCAAAGCTCGACTTACTGAGCGGTAGGTATGCCCTTCTTCGATCATGGTTACGGCCCTTGCTGCAGAAGTTGCTGGCAAATCACTCATTTCGTATCGGAGACGTGTACACAATTCAAAAATAAACAGTTGAATGAGCCACAGTTGCTATGCACAGGAACCAACAAAGTTCTTATCAGAAGCAATGCTAACTCTAAGTGTCAGCAAATTCTTGAAGTGCCAAAAAACAATTCTCACGCTTGTAAATGAGAAATTTGTGCTCAAGTGTATTTCTAGAGAGGATAGTAATACATCAATAATAACAACGTGTCAAGATAATCGAAGGTATGGAAAAAAATCGACTTTTTTTTGTGTTCCCTTAATTGTGCCGGTGTGTGTATAATATAAGCATTCATTATTTTCCGTCAACACTGCCCTGCACCTGTAACCCGAGACGACAGATGTAAGGGTAACCTATATGCGCGGTAATTAGTATGGAGTATGTTTATGGACCTAAATTGAATATATTTAATCAATTAGGCCCATAAAGAAAACTTATGAATGCCAAATTATATTATACTGGTTCGGATCGGACTGTTGTTGTCTACTGAGAAGAATCCGACAAGAAACTCCGTAGTTACTCTTTTTAAAAAAATGAAAATGTTACAATAACAGTCTATCAGACTTGTGGGTCTTCTTCAATGTTGCTCTGTCATGGTCGAGCGTATTACATACCTCCCGAGGCAACAGATGTTTAACATTGTCTCTTGTACGAGGTACTTTGGTGGACATGATGAAGTATATCTTATTTTCGTTGAGTCATCCGGACTAATCTAGGCCCATTTCCTATTCAGAGGTTTTTTGAAGAAAGAATTCATCATATACAGAGTTCTGAGTTTATTCTGAGTACCAAGACGCTACTCTGGTCGAGACACTCGTGATGGATGTTACTTTGTTACCGGATTTCAGGATACTGTATCCTCTCCCTCTCCTCAGACTTCAGATAATCCCATGACATCCCAGTGTAACTTACTCATTTCCTCTTCTAATTCAACGAGTTTTTCGACTGCCCTTATAGTGCGTATGTTATGAACCGTAAGTAGGGTTACCACATGAAAAAAAAACGGATAAGAAGCCTGCTTAAAATCTTGAGATTTTATACCAGTAGGTACGAATATAATCATATACCAAAAACGTGTGTACTATAATACGATAATACATAACGTATGTATGATATGTGTACATGTATGCATATTGCAATTTGACCGGGTTAAATAAAGATATCTTTATTAT